>JH156332.1:130224-152013 GCA_000226015.1 Mnemiopsis leidyi
GTGTGTGTGTGTGTGTGTGTGTGGTGTGTGTGTGTGTGTGTGTGTGTGTGTGTGTGTGTGTGTGTGTGTGTGTGTGTGTGTGTGTGTGTGTGTGTGTGTGTGTGTGTGTGTGTGTGTGTGTGTGTGTGTGTTCAACGGGCGATGCGCGTCTAGAATGCGTCTAGAATGCGTGACAGCGCGTGATGGCCGCGACAGTAGGTTATTAACCTATAAATTTCGAAGAAATTCTAGACGCGCATCGCCCGTTGAGGGGACCTCAGGCTAATTGTTGCTTAGAGAGAGCCGCGCAGCGCCCGGTAAGCATTGCAGCTCAGAAGAATGGACAACTAGTAATGTTGCTACGATTACGACATAATATTGCTTATTTATAGGGCTTCTTGCGCCGGAAACAACTTAATTTAGTTTTAATGCATGTTTCTTCATTCTTTGGAACTTAGTTTTTACATTCTTTAAGTGGAGATGGTTTTAGTACTTAAGATTCATTTAGCGAATTGTTAATTTGATGTCATTTTTTGTCTTTCTACGTTCAATCCCTATGTTGTCCTATTATTACAAACTTATAGCGCACCATTGAAAAAGTTTCTAAAATTCTTTAAGCAAAGAATATTGTTGTGTGAACTGTCTACATTTGTTTTATGGACATCAATTCATATCTACTGGACCATGTGAGGACATTAGACTACTGACTACTGAGAACAGAACTAGAGCCAAAAATGAACTTGCTGCGACATGAATGGAGTATTTTATTTGCCATGAAGTGTCACCGAAATTTTAGATTGAATAGGTCTAAGGGCTTATTGGGTGTAATGGCCAAAAATCTAAATGAATAGTGGAATTATTAAACCTAACACCTGGCACAGTTAATCTTGCATAATTTTATGACGGTTTGGCACCCCCTTTTGACGGCGATGTCTGCCTTAGCCAAGGCTGCCATGGTATTGTTACACCATTGAACTCTTCTACGGGTATTATAGACTGATGTTGATTCTAATCTTTGCATTTTACTTGCTGAGGGTGGTCATTGACTACTTCGTCATCATATTTGATTTTTCAGTTTACTTTATTTCTAGACTTCTTCCGAGACACTACCTATGGATGTTCGAATTCATAACCATGTCCTCAGGTCCTTCTCGAAAGACTTTTTGCTGAGAATCAACTACTTTGATTGATAACAAACTCAATTTGTCGTTTTATCCTTGAATTATTCTTGAGAACCTCTCTGATCTATAATAATAATCTCTCAAGTTGCATGCCGAATCAAAGAAAATCCAACAGAGTTTTTCATGTCCCGTTCAAGCCCAAAGAAAAAAATGAGTAAGTCAGGAGTGTGTGCATGTAGTTAGGTTTAGGCTTATTGGCTTTATTTATTTGATTCCTTTTTGTTGGTAAGATTTATTAATAGGAGATTAAGGGTCCCATTCCCAGATCCAACAATCCTAGAGGAGTGCACCAAGGGCATTTGCCTATGCAATCTTCTTCGGTTGACTCCACTGAATGGCCGAAAACCGTGATTAAGGGTTAAATGAGAAAGTTCTCTGTTAAAAGATCTAGATTCTTCCAGGAGCGCCCCTTCAGCATAACTGTAAAAGCCTGGGTACAGGCAAATATACACATATTCTAATATAGTTTTGTCAATTTTAACCACTGTTTTGATTTATCAATGAAGGCCTCATCCAATGTTAATATGATCAATTAAATTGGAACAACTACATGGGATTAAAGTTGACAAGCTAGTTTCCTGTGTTATTCTACATTCTTGCCATTAGAAGGTATCCAGCACTCTTGCCTAACCAAATGCCTAACCAAATGGGCTGGTGGTGTAGTGGTTTCCTTCTCGGCTCCCGCGCAGAAGATCAGGGGTTAAAATCCCGTATCTGCCAGTCCTAGAGAAGTGCGCTAAGGGCATTTGCCTATGCAACCTTCCTCGGTCGACTCAGCCCAATGATCGGGAAACCGTGATTGAGGGTTAAATCTGTAGCTGCCCATTGCAGCGAAGTCTTGGGCGATAAAAGTATGGTACACACTACCTTAACCGTCACTGGCGTGTTTGTATAATTGTACATTCGGCCTCCTGTAATTGGCCGTTACACTTGTGCAACGTGTGGCTGTTGGAGTGTCCCAATTAAAATAAGTATGAGATATAGCATATTGACAATTGCTCTATCCTAGTGGTTTACACCAAGGACATTTGCCTATGCAATCTTCTTTGGTTGACTTATCCAAATGATTCGGAAACTGTGATTGAGGGTTGAATAAGGGGGCCAGGTGTCTAGAATCTAAGATCTTGAATCTTCAAGGTGCCCCTTGAGGACAACTATAAAAGCCTGGATGCAGGTGCAACAAATAGAAAATACAACACAGAACTGAACAATGCCCTACTCTATTTTCCTTAATTTAGAACTATAATAACTGCTTATTTGACAAAGGTGTTGTTCAGGACACAAGTTGAAGATTATGACAGTCTAGCTAGGACCCCCTGTACGCCTGCAACCTCTGATGGAGCTATTCAAACCTTTACAGCTGGATACATAGAAAGTAAGTTCTAAGCATTGTAAAAAGTTCTGTCTGTAAACAATTTGTTATTTTTGAAAGGGCCATAGGTTTAATTAAGTCTTGTTTATTTTGATTAGATTCAAAGATTCAAAAGAAGAGTTATGTTAGTACAAGTAGTATTCGACAGTTAAAATACAAAACCAGAAAACAGATAATAAATTGATCATAATAAATACAAATTTTTTGGAAATTCCAATAGGTTCAACAAATAATTTCCAGCAATCCAAGGACCACCTATATTAGGAAGTTGGTCAACCGATATTGATATGAAAAAAAATTGGCTTTTACCGAAGTGTGCTCCTACTTCTTGAAAAACTTCAGAAGCTTCAGGACATCTTTACTAAGGACAAAAAATGTCAGAGCTGTCCGCCAACTTGATAGTTAAAATGAATCTAAGCCCAAACATAATATATTATCTATAGCTATGTCTGGTTACTGAATTGAGTGGGATTGAATTGTCATTACAAATGCATTTTTGTACTGAACAGTGAACAATGATGTAAATTGTTATATGCTATTTACATCTAGAATTTTCAGGGAAAGTGAAAAATCCAAACAAGAGAAGCATGTCAGTTCATTCTTCCATTGATTCATTCTCTTCATTACAATAAGGAATTCACATTTTTTATGTTTAGCACTTGACATTGGTTATACAACGATTTTGTACAACATATACTATCTGCTTTCCTGAGCTGTGTTAAGCATAGATTGTGAATGTGATGCATACCAACTATGCAAAGTCTTAAATTATTCGATTTCAGCAGGAAATTAGAAGTGGAAACTCCAACACCACAGAGAAAATCTGCCAGATTCACAACCCCGTTATCAAAGAACAATAATACTTTTGGTCATGCTGAAGTATTGGAAAAACATGCGGTAACTACAAAATGGAAAAGAAATAGGTATCATTGTAACCTGATTTTAATTTAATGAATAAAAGAAATGGCAATAAGTGGCTCATAGATAGCATTTAAACATCTTTATGATTTGTCATGCACTTGAAAATGGATCATGAGCACTTATCATGGTTTCTAGTTTATGTTATTATGCTATTTAAATCCTATGTCTATCACTTGAGTCAAGAAGAGAATAACAAAAACCACGTTGAACACCTAAATGGCAATAATGAATTATTGTCGACAATTCACTTAAACGGGTAAAACTTCTTATCAATGCTTATGTTAATTATAATCGCCGAAATTATCTTTGTGTACTCGTCAAACTGAATAAATACCCTTGACTTTATTTAAAGTGAACGATAAATCCAAACACACTTTTTTGTATCACAAATTTGTTCTTTTTCTGTACAAGTATCTTTTATTTGCTGAAGCTGGGTTGTAAGGAATTTTACTTGGCTGAAATATATCATTTCATTAACATAAACTAGGAACCATGACAAGAGCTCATGATCCATTTTCAAGTGCAAGACAAATTATAAATATGTTCAAATATCTATAAGCCACTTTTTGCTATTAAAATCCTATGTCTATCACTTGAGTCAAGAAGAGAATAACAAAAACCACATTGAACTCAGTTTCTTCTCATGAACAATTATCCGATCATTCAGTTAACAAATTTAGGTGTTCCATTGAAAAATGGTTCATTGTCAATTGTTTTATGGTTCAGTTTTAAGAGTTGTGTACGTTTTGCTTTCAGTGTAAAAACGGATTTCATCACACCGAGACAGACTAGAAAATCAAGCCGAATCGAAACACCAGTGTCAGAAAATACTCAGGCGAAACTGGACTATGATAGTTTAGAGACAACCCCTGGGCCCGTAAATGGTTTCGAGGAGAAATCTAACCTCCCTGTTCCGAACAGTTCTGAAACTGACAAGGACTTTGACAGTTTGGGTCGAACGCCAGTTACTGAAAGGTTTTTTAGTTTCTGAAAGATACTGCAAAATATAAATCAGTACCCTAAAAATCTACATCATACTTTAACATCATATTTTCGACCTTTTATACAATCATCTTGTGCTGTTAGAGTGGAGTTCAGGTAATTCAATATTTTTTTTTCAGTGCTCAGGGTAAAGATGTGCCCAAAGCCCAGGGTGATATCAAAGTGCACGATGGTGAAAACGTTGATAGTTCAAAATGTGGTAGGTATGCACCTGCTGTAGCAATTGACCACAATTTTCTATCACCAGTTGTGTATTGAATTTTAAGTTTCCATATCATGGCTTATCATATCTGAATGATCCGCGGGTAGTATCATTTTGATTTAGATCCAAAGCTTATGACAGTCTTCGATGGTCTTCGGTCATAGATATTTGATTAGCTTTAACCTTAAGTTACATTTTGCAGCTGGTAGAACACAGAGGAAGCGAAAACAGACTACCTTCTTCGGTAATGTCACGGACAGCAGCAAAGCTGACATCTCTATGTCCTCAACTACAGGAAAACGGAAATCACATCCAAGTTCTGACGAATCTGATAGCAGTGGCAGTGAAGCAGAAGTTCCGTCAACTAGACGGAGCACAAAACGAACTACATCCTTTAAACAACAAGCTCTACCTCAGCTGGTTCATCTCCGAAGAAACATCGAGGTCCCTTCCAGGGAAGATAGATTTTTAGAAACTCACGAGGTCACTTATCATCCTGCCTTCTCTAAACACAGGTAGACGAAATTAACCATTTTCAGCTGTATCGATTTAAAAAAAGTTTCAGATGCGCCCTTTTCAAGCTTTGTAAAATGTTAATGAGATCGCAGATAACATCATTATCATAGATAACACTATTTCATCTGAATTCTGATCATGTTTCAGAGGTTGGGAGACTGACGGAATCCGGGCATGGGTTAAACCACACCCTCTTCCTCTAATAAGAGGTGCTAAATTCACCGAGCATGAAATTCAGACTGCAAGGAACTTCTCCCCTGGTCCACCAGTTTGGTTCGTTTTCCAGATTATTTGTCTAAAACTGTACCGATCTAATTTTCATTTCAAGTTGTACACTCGTATATAGTCGATATAACCATATTCAGAAATTTTGTGGGTCAATTAATGTCTACCATGCCGTAGTTCAAACGGATTAATTCAATATCCACATTCTTAAACACTGTCGCAATGAACCGTCTGAAATCTCTTGAAATATAAATAAGATATAATTATATAAAACCAAATGTCACTAATGATCGAATCACTGTCTTAGTCATGTATAACTTTTTAAATTACTGACTGACTGACCCTTATACATAAAATGTATATCTATACAAATTCAAATGCTTCAGTCCGTGGTTAGTGAGAACTACATGCAATGGCCGTTACCCTATGGACGAGATGGCAGTTAGGATTGCACTAGAAATGAGACGTAATTTTCAGTTGTCTTTTAAGAAAAGACGACGTCAAGTTGAGAGAGCCGTGGCTAGAAGCACCAGACTTTTCACGGCTTTCAGACAAAACATTATTAGCAGAACGGAGGAGACAATGAGTAAGTGATGTAATAGAAGAGCTAATACGTAAATTGCACTCTGAAATGTGAACAAATTGATTGGCGAGTTACTGAAACTTGGAAATGGCGGTTGTACTGGTTACTTTCTTTACCATGATCACGACAGGCTGTTTGCACTGGAAGATTTATCAGATGATTAAAAGCCTGAGGTTGTTTACTACAAAAAACTTTGTCGACTGCTTGGACCTAATTGCAGAAGTTTATATCAGTCAGTTTTGGCACCCTCAACTTAGACCGGTACTCATTTACTTTGCCTTTCACGACACAAAAAATTTGCCTTTTTAAAAACTTTGGAAAAAATTAATTTTACATATTTTCGACAAGTCTATGCAACACTCAGTTTGTGGACGAATACATGGAGCAATTAGCAAATAGAGTTTTAAAGCATTTGGACGATCAGCGGTTTAGCCCTCTATTCATGGAAACTTTCAAAAGACTTGGAATTCCGGTTAGTTTTGACAACCTTTTCGTTATGAACTTAGCAATAAGTCTTTTTGTTGAAGTTTTGATTATCCAAACGCAAAATGACATTCGATTGTAAAACACGAAATTAAAAAAGGTATATTAATCCCTACTCCCTTAGCGGAACCTTCAAGATGCCTATTGGACATTAAAATCATAGGTGCAGTTTTTGTTTTGAGATGAACTTTTATGTTCCAGAAAATTTTTTAATGTTTGCTTTATTCCCATAAATTATTCCTTTTAAGTATATTTTCAGTTTTCAGACCTATCCCTGGGCCATTCCTGTGTATTACAAATTGCAATTTTAGGGGCAGAATTGTGTGGTTGAATTTCGATAAACTTTCAATTCTGGGCCAATAAATTGCGTTTGTGGTTTGAGGCTTTTGAGGCCTTTGAGGTCTTATCATTTAACTACAAGCAACAGATAATCAGGTGAATTCAGCTTACCAAAGGCAAAAAACTTGGCATTTTTTTAAATGGCCACGAGGCATTCTAAGTTTAACGCAGATTAGTCAAATTTTTGGGGCAAAAACACTTTGCCCCGCCCCCCATCCGACTTTGAGGGAATAAGCTCCTGTTTCTCTTCTCTAAATAATATAGTTTTCATTACCTTGATATATTTTTTGCAAAGGTCACGCTTAAATAGTTTTCTATTATTTTCTTAAATAATATGCGCAGCTGTAGCATGTTATAAAAACTAGAATTTATAAATTTATTTATTTTACAAAAAGCCTTAAGAAGCATAATTTCAGTATTAAGATATTCAGATTGTAATTCAATCTGTTTGATCCATAAACATTAACTCTGCTATTCAAGGTACACTATGACTTGGTACCAAAAATGATAGTTTGATATCAAAACAATGATACCGTTGGGCATTGACTAATCTCAGTTTCCGAGGGGTAACAATTTTCACAGTTTTCTGTTCAAACATTTTTATAATTGTTAACTTTTTGGTCTATTGATATTGTTGCCGATTTACATACATATCATCATGTCTCATATTATGATTTAGGTCTTACCAGGATGTACTACTAAAAGAAGAAATCTGATTTGCCACATCCTATATATTTCCCCTTTGTGTATTGCTTTGTAAAATTTGATTTTTATTTATGATTTATTTATTATTCTCATTTTAACCTGACCTGAGCAATTTTGTCCCATTTGATACTTTTTTTGGGTATTGAATTAGGGTTTTAAAAAAGGAAATGAAAATCTCTTCTTCAAATTTGGATTTGAAGCCGTATTTTCTTTTTATGTTAAGGTGAAATTTTTGCACATAAAGTGTGTAATTTCAGGGGAGAAATTTATGTTTGCTTTTAATTCTTATGCCCTTGTCGGCAACTGAAATCGAACTTTTCTACGGGTTGATTAAAATTGTTTGCCAATTTGCTATTCTTTTCAGTACACTGGAAAAACAGTGATCCCGAAAGGATCCAAAGTGCGAGTTTTCAAACCGGGATCATTTCCTCCCTTTCTTACACCGAAGGAATTCGAAAAGAAGTTTGGAGTCTATCCCAAGATCTACACGGACGAGGAGCTCACCCGTACTTATGATAATGTCGGTACGTTGTTCTATGTGTGAAGGCAGTTTTCATTTCTTACTGTCTGGTAAGTTACAGCTGCTATGGTCACGTGTAAATTAATATATCCAGTCAGGTCAATATTCCACGATGATATTGTACTCGGGATTAGTGTCCGATCAAGATATGATATTATGATAATAGCATGTCACTATTGCGTCTCATTCCGCGTCGTCTAGCCATGGATCAATTTGACCAATCCTCCCTTCAATGGCAGGTAACGTCACTGGACACTTCACCGTACCGAACTTACGGGAACTCCTTACTCCTCTTACTCAACAAGTTGAGGAGGAAATAGAGAGGGAGGAGGAGCCCCTGCGGAGGAAGCAGAGAAAGGTACTCGACTCTTGCATTGTGATTTTTATCTTAAAGTTCAAAAGAGTATTTGTATAAAAAGCCCGTTCGTGAATACTTAACTCAAATGCTTTTCTTTGCAGCTTCGTCAGTGGCTTTCCTCTGAAAACCTCGTAGGACAACTAGTGGAATTGAAGAAGTCCATATTGCTAAAAAGATATCAGAAGCGAAACAAAGAAACCAGCTTCGCATCTAACACTTTCCAGGACTTAGTCAATAAACCTGACAAATCTGGCGGTTTGTCGGATGAAATGCTGCTTAAGAAATGTAGCCTGACTGAAGGATGCAAAGTTGAGTCTTAGACCGTCAAACTGATAGATTTGAATAAAGAAGTGAACTCTTCCATTAAAATGTGAACAAATTTTGAGTTAAAGATATTGTTTTGTGGATAATTGGATTTCTAATTGTAGTCTTTATAAGTTTCTAGAATACAGCAAAACAAGAATTGGTCGGTATTATTTTGTTTTTTTTTCTTGTGCTTAGGGGTTGATTTAATGACGTTTAATGTAAATTTTAGCTACAGTTGTAAGGGATTTAATTCAGTTTTTATTGCCTGATGATAAATTTTTAGAATCTGGCTATTGGCTAATTTTGAATTCTAGACCTTGAGTTGATAAGTTGTTCCTGTAAACATAAAATCATCTCAATGCAACTGGTTAGTCGTCGAAAATTTGTCTTGTCAGTTCTTGAATTTTCAAATATTTAGTACACGACTACATTCATTTTTAAATCCTTAATTACACGAATAGCTTAATACACGACGATAAGTGAAATCCGATTCTTGCACATTAAGTTTCTCATTTTGAATCTGAGGGATTCAAGTTCAAGTCTCATAATTGATAAAAAACAGGAACTCAGCTTTATGACGTAAGGATGAAAATTTTGTTATGTTGAGTTGAAATTTTGAACAACAAACTTAAATCAAACTTAGGAAATGGACTGCGTTACAGTGTAGTCTCGGGAGAAGCTCGCACTGAAGGAACTTGTTGATGGGGTGTGGTGCGTCCAGCACAGCTGTAAGTCAAGGTTTTACTTTTTTCTTGGAGCTGTAAGTCAAGGTTTTACTTTTTTCTTGGAGACCTCGCCAGATTCATGAACAGTGGCTGGCTAGGTCCTATCACCAATGATTTAGCGAGGGGTGTTAAGGCACTGACCATGACATCCTGGGAGTTGGTCAATGGTCGAACAACTTGACCATGACCACTGACAGCCAGGAATTTTTCCTTTGGTCGAATGTCATAGTCTAATTTTGCGTTCACCATTTTGACCATGGAAAAATTTTCACCATTTGAATACGGTAACATTAAAAATTTGACCATTTCGTGGTAATGTTTAGCATTTCATTGACCATTAAATGGTCATGGTCAAAAACTTTTGACCATTTGACCATGACATGGACACCCAGACGTATATCAAATAAAATGGTCGAAATATCGTGGTCATGTTACCCTCTTGATAAAGGTTTTCAACTTGACTTCGAATTTAAATTGGGTTTTTCCTAGTTTTAACTCAATTTCGATAACTTTAACGACCACAATCTGAAATATTGCAAAATCTTCTGTTCTGATATCCCAAGCAGTTAAAGAAGCAGAATCCCAGTCTGTAGGCTTATTGAGCAGCATTAGATTACACAATTAATTGCACTCCGGCCCCCAACACTTTAAAAGCAGAATAAACCAAACCAAATATGTACCAACTATTTTCAATTCACACTACTTTTGTCTCTTAATTCTACGTCTAATTTCTATCCAATGTTATTTTCTTAATCATTCTCAATTTTTAAGAAACCAGTAAATCATTCTCAATTTTTAAGAAATAAATAAACTAGAAATAAATAAACCAGTAAGCACGTTCAAAACTAAACATTTGATTTGATGTCTAGTGATTTAAATTTTAACTTAAATAACTTTAGATGATAATTTTTTCTAAGTAATATAAACGAGTAAAAACTCAATTTCAGAACTCACCTACCAACGATCTGAGCGATATAGATGAACAACAGCTGGAACAAAATCCTGATTCTTCAGTTGTTAGGCATGTATATTTTGAAATTTCATTTAAAATGTAGCAGCAATGTGACTTACATCACCATCAACATTCAAAAATACCTTTAGACCTTTGGTTTCTTGAGATATTGATTTCAATTGTGTAATGATGCAAGATGTACTCGGACCCATGCTCGGACCCATGCTACGCAGTGCATATCTCAACGAGCTAAAAAACGCCCAAAGCAGACAGGGCCGGCCGGGATCACATTGATGCGATTCGATTTGTCTTCATCTTTGAAGTAGCTTATTACTCATAGCTGGCGCCCACCTGACATCACATCACCTCACTAGTTACAGTCGTCATGATCATGTGGGCTGCTGGGCTAGTTACCCGGGATACCAGATCTCATTAAAGGAGAGAGAGGTAGGAGCAGACAGTTAGGACAAGCTCCAGTGCAGGGATATTGCGTTTTGCGGTTAGGAAGCTTTACGTGTACACCCTCACGTTTAATAGGTAGGTCCCGACCGTTTAACGCTGCTACCTCCTATTCTCGACTTGTCAATGGGTGGTATGGAATGTTCTTCTGTAGCCGGTGTGTTAGCTTTATGGTGTTCAACCAAGCGACAATATCAGCTAGAGCTCTCTCTCTCAACTGGCAGTAATAAAGTTGTAGAGCAGCAACGTGGTGATCAGTAGAACAAGATGCAACAAAACAACATGATTACATCGAATTGTGACAAGGGCGTACAGTGTATAGAGCTTTCGTTGTTGCGAGTTGGTTCATTATTGGTAAAATGCATAATTTAGTGGTACAAGCAATATTGCTCGAAATAATGGTAGTACAAGCAATAATAGTCGAAACTTCTAAACTTTGACACTCAATAACTTTTGTTGTGATTATTAATTTTTGAGATGCAAAAACGGCACTAAGCAAAACTTATGTTACAATGACTTCTCATTTCTTCATAGTCAAGACTCAAGTACAGTTATGAAACAATAGTGAGCAGTGAATGTTAAAAAATTTAAAGACAATTTTTTACAATGCACACAAAGCATAATCACACACTCGACACTTTGTAAATTTATCGAATATCGTACAAATTTATTGGTTGGCTCAAAGGACTTCTCAGATGTCATAAAAATTTCCATGATTAAACTCTATAAATTGAATCAATCTTTGACATCAGAACAGAACAGACTCTAATTCCAAGTTTTCATCGTCATGTTGCTTACGCTCTATATTATATAATAAGTAATAACTAGAAAACCCGTGGGTTTTCTAGTTTAGCGAATAAAACTAACAAACTAAACAAAGAAACGTAGGAAATGTTCGCGCGATTTTAAATCTTGTAAGAAATTGCACGTGCATTTGCGCTGGTAACCGTAGCGACGGCCCTAAATTAGCTTAATCGACGTCTTGTTTTCAGCGGCCTTTTAAAACAATTTTTCCAACTTCCTATATTATTTAAAGAAAATCCAAGGCCTAAATCAAAAATCGGAAATGACCATCTTTTAAGTTTAGCCTTTTCCTACCGCCTTGCAAAAAATCGCCACACATCAACTCCGTTTGTGGCCGGCGTTTGGGCTTAACTTTTCCAGGGAGCTACATCTACCTCTTTCAATTATAATATAGATAACAATATTAGAGTATATGCATAATCACAATCTCAAGGAGCTAATTTGTTTAAGGAAATGTAATTGTTTGATTTTGATTCATTTTTCAATTATTGCCAAGAGACACAGGTAAGGACTTATGAACTTTAAAATCGGTAAGTCACCAGAAACTTCTGTCGTTAAACGCCACTAATAGTAAAAATAAGCTCAAGATAAATATGGGAAATCCCGCCGCAAAATACACTTATTATGAATTTAAGATCAAATGCAATTAATTATCTACGATGTGATTCTTACGTTTCGGTTTCAAAAGATATTCACAATATAACTAGCGGGAAATTTTGAAAAAATTCTGTTACGGAAGCTCAAACCTTTTTGTTGACTAAAAATGAGGATTAAAATATTGATCGCCTGTCCATTGCAAATTATAGTGAGTGTCATTCTTGCTAGGATGCTGTCGCTTTGCAGATGGTACGATAATTGACAAGATGATGTTGTAATTAAAATTATCGACCTGTAGACTTAAACTGATCCTTTTAGGGAAATCCATGAGTGGATCGCTAAAGAGGAAAAAGATACCCTTCCGATGCAACGGCTACTTTTCCCGCTTCGTCAAGAAATTCTGAAAGAAGTGAATAGCAACTATAAACGCAAGTACGGTCATTTCATCGCTCAGTCCTCTGTATTAGAAAAGGAACCAATTTGGTCATTGTTGATATGCGAAGATATGCCGAGTCAGCAATTACTAAAACTTCTTAGTCAGGTATGTTCACTGTTCAGTTTATCTATTATCTTTCATCTGCAATTTTGATCTTATTTCCTATTTCAGGTGATTTATATTGTATTTAAGATGTTCTGAAATCAATCATTCCTCTGAACAAACATCTATTGAGATAAATTACTATGTACAACGACGCTATGATTTGAAACGATCGGCCCTTGCGCCTCTATTTATTGATTTGCACCGAAGCCGTTTGCCTCGATTGTATGGCTTAAAAAATTATAACAACGGAATCCTGTCACTAAATCTTATTTAAATCGCTGGATGTGGAATTATCACAACTACATAATATATAAAGTTGGTATAGACTGCAGTAGACCCCGAATGTACTCCTACCGAACCATGCCTGTATCAATTCCGGTATGGCTAAGAAAGCGATAGTTGCACTCCGTCATGTAACAATTAATTTAGTGCTCTATCTCTTCTGGTATTTAATCATATTACTTGCCAAGCACTGACCTGAGCCGGTAAGATGACCCTGGTCTATGTCTCAGGAGAGGAGTGACGTCTTGCTGCTGGTGGACATTGTTTTGTCACTACAACAAGACGCGGAGCTGGTCAAAGTCTTTAACCAAGGTATGTGTTGGGCGATTATAGAAAATTTATACCTGAGTGGAGGTTGTAATTAGTAAATGTGTGGTATTCCCATCACATTGATATTATAACTTAAGTTTGGATGTGGCAACAGTTGAAACTCGAACATATCGAAACACGTGAAAATAGTATTCAGAAATGGTCGAGCATTACTGGTTGACTGTGATAGAAAAACAGCTCACATCTTTTTGACTTGCTAGTTGCAACTGGCTCTCTGCACTATTGTGCTGAATGGCTTGGGTCTGGGGGAACAGCCCTTTGGAAGTTTGGTGGCAACGTTTCTGTAATCTTAGGGCTCAGAGAAAAATCTAGAAATTGAAATTTTAAGGCGTTTTTACGTCAAAATAAAAATATATATTCTACCGTATTCAATATTAACGCCTTTGATGGCAGCTCAATACTTAATCCTACAAGAGTAACAAGTTTTTTATTTCTGTTACGATGCTCCGCATTGTTAGATCTCATCTTTAGAAGAACCCAACAACCCGGTCACAGTTCTAGTTGGCAGTTGCAGTTAATTAATAGCTATTCGATAGCCCTGCATATCCACAAAGACTGTGATAGTTGGCATCACAGGATAATTTATTAATTCTCGGTTGGAGGCCTAGAGTTATCTAATGACTGATTAGCTTACTATATTCGTCACAATTGCGGACTGGCAGGAGATGCTTCCCCGGGGATCTCCAAAACTTGTAGGACGTAAAACTCTAGGTATCTAGTTAAACTAAACATACTCTCCTCAAACTTTATGGACGATGAAAAGTGAAACCATAGGTGCAGATTTATTTGTGTCTTGAACAGAAAACAATTCATCGAAACACATTGATTCAGATGACGTCGTTAAATAAAGGATGCATAATCTCAGTAAACCATTGTCAGTCAGTCGAGAATAAAGTCCGTTAAAGAACAACCTGGCAATAGTCAATTTCTCTTTGTCGTTCTCCTGTAATGTTGTTGGACTTGAAATTGAGGCCAGTTAATTAAGTGGTTCCAACCTTTAACGGGGATTGCGGTGGTTGATGCCAGCCAGGCCCGAGTCAAATTGGCCAAGAAATCAGTAAATTGGTAAAAACTCGGAAAATTATATCTCCAAAATAATAATAAGTCGTTGAAAAAATCGGCAACAAAACAGTAAATGCTGATAATATCCTTCCGTGTAATTCATAAAACAGCAAATTTTGGAAATTAGTTTCGTACCTAAGCCACTTTCAAACAAAGACTCGACCACACGCAAATACCACAAATACTGGTTGCTCGGCCTCACGACTGATGCCTAAATTAGCGAATGTCTTATCCAAAGTGTTTACGGCTTTTGGGCCATTAACCGTGCAATTTATTCAAAATCACTTTCTTATTTGTTTTTGTCCGAATGTGATCAGACCTTATTGTCGGAATAGTTAGCTGTAATAATTAGGTATAAGTTTAGTTACTCATGAAGTCACTGATTGATCCCAGCTTATGTACCTTTACTAGCCTAGATGGCTGCGGCTAGTTGTCAGTGACTGAATGACTGGAAACTAAGGATTATTTTCAAACTATTTGCGTAACAGAAATAAGTTTCGAAAATTCAATTCACTCAGTTCTGATAGTTAATTTTTCAGACGTCGTTAGGAGACTTAACAGCGCTTTTGCCATGGAAGAAGACGTTCTTCTTCTTCTTAAGGTGAGGAAATAATGTATTCGGGAATTGGAGAGGTACCACAGATTTCATAGGTCTTTCGAAAATCGATTGAATGAATTAATTATGATATACATTGTACATCCCCAACTTGTAGGTGTACAGTATAACAATGTTTTGTTGTTTTACTGCCGTACTATAGCATGTTAAGGGGTGGCAACTTTTTTCTTTTATTTTGAACCCGGGCTAACATTGGACGGGAATTGATTAAGAATAGTCTCAAAGTTCAAAAATTTTCGGCTAAGTGTCTTTTCTGGGTGTTGCCACCATACCACCCTAATCTATCATATTTCACAATCTGGAATTTGTTTTTTGCTACAATACAGTTTAAATAGAATTATTGTGTACTGCATTGCTTTTACTTAAAGGTTTGTCAGGTGATCATTGAAAAAATTTCACAATGTGTACATAGGTATAAAACCTCATAACACAGCTACGCTGCAGTCATTAAAATTTAATTTGATATCTTCGTTATTTTTTATATTAAATAATTGTATTTCAATAGTGTGGGAATGGGGTCAGGGGACAAAAGATTGGGTAGTGAGGATGGGAATCGGAATAATGTCTCCTGATATTTGTCTAGTGTGTTCCATGTTCCTGCTTACCATCCCACGCTATCACCCAGAAACCTCTAGCTCTGGGTTCATCATTTTTGAAGATCAAGAAGGGACTTTGTCGGGGAATTTAAAGGTATAAATAAATTGAGCTTTATAGTGTTAACACGAACAGTTTACCTGGACAAGTCCAAATATTGCAGTCTTGGGTAGCCTGGCCATTTCCACCACAGTCAGCTCCTCCGTTTACAGGAGCCGGATTTGTGCAGGTTCTTGTTCTTGTTTGAGTTCCTCCTCCACATTTAGCAGAACATTCCGACCAGTCTCCATAGTTACTCCAACCACCATCCACTTTAGCACAAGGATTTGTGTTACAGTCATTAGTCTCCGTGCTTTCTCCTTCACAGTCAGCTCCTCCGAATGCAGGAGCCGGATTTGTGCAGGTTCTAGTTCTTGTCTGAGTTCCTCCTCCACAATCAGCTGAGCATTCTGACAAGTCTCCATAGTTACTCCATCCACCATTCACTGGACAAGGATATGTATTACAGTCTTGAGTCTCAGTACTTCCTCCTTCACAGTCAGCTCCTCCGTTTTCAGGAGCCGGATTTGTGCATGTTCGAGTTCTTGTCTGAGTTCCTCCTCCACATTCAGCTGAGCATTTTGACCAGGTTCCAAAGTCACTCCAGTTTCCGTCAACTAAAAATGTAAGTGTTAAATGCTTGTGTCGTCATCTGATTAATGATGCACGTTTTTAAATCATCAAGAGCAGCTTAAATGGTCTCATTCAAATTTTGCTACTTTTGGGCCTATAAAATTTTGTAAAGAAGTACATGCTTCCTTTTTGGATCCAGGGCCAGGGGCTGAAGATCAATGTGACCTACAAGATGTGACTAAATTAAAGCTGATTGGACCTTGTGTTCAGGAGTTAGAGCCAACAATGAGGGTAAATTTGGGGTGTTTGGGTGCGATGTTCGTTTGACCGGGCCTTATATTACCCTCAATATCTTCTAGAGTAAAGATGATGGGGTTTTGAAAGATAGATAACCATAATTTTGAGCCTTGACTGGTCTAGAGTCAATGTCTTTGACTTTGAAAATACTCACTTCCTTCCCGAATATAATATATGACAAAGATTCAAAGCGTGTACGCTTGCAAAGGACTCCTCATATCCTCAGCAACAGAAGTTTTAGACTTGGTTTACACATCAACTTGGTTTTCTATTGGTGGGACTAGAATGCTGGCCAAATCAAGTCTTAAGATCATTCATTTTACTAAATTTGAGGGTATTTTGACTTTTTTCTATTTTTCTTGGTTCATTTAAACCTTTATCTTCAAGAAATTTTATCACATCAGTAAGACAATCATCTGCTGATTCAAAGTTCGAAAAATTACCCTCAGATGCCTTATAGGAGCCATTTTATGAGCAAAATTAGAGGTTATCCTCAATTTTATACATAAAAACACTGAATCCCTAATAACCTAACTTTGGAGATTATAGTAAAGGATTTCCTAGATGATCCACCAATATAAAAAACTATCATGGAGTATGTAAACCTCAAAAAATCAAAAAGTTAGATAATTGCCTGAAAATGGGCTAAAAATGAATGAATTTTGTATTTGTATTTGTGTTTGTTACACCTGTACCCAGGCTTTTACAGTTATACTGAAGGGGCTCCTGGAAGATTCTAGATCTTCTAACGGAGACCCTCCTCATTTAACCCTCAATCGCGATCATTCGGCTGAGTCAAACGCGCCGAAGAAGATTGCATAGGCAAATGCCCTTAGCGCACTCCTCTAGGTTTTGCGGATCTGGAATCGAACCCAATTGAAACCATTTCAGCTGCTATTGACGGTTTCTGGTACATGTTTATGTCCTTAGATCCATTAATTACAATATTAAATTACTTACTTTTCTCAAGACACGATAGTGCAACAGCTGTGGTACCCTCTTTTACTGCCATTTCTCCATAACCGGGCTCCTTGAGAAAGCACCTGTACCCAGTGGGTATTTCCTTCCAGTTTACGGCCCTGCAGTTGGTATGATCGGCGCAGCCATTTACACATTTCTGGAAGTGGAGATTGGATTTGTACATAATGTAGAGGAACTACACTTGTGGGGAGTTGCCTCAATTATCTAGATACCGTACCTTGTGATAGCGATTGACCATTGCGTTCAAGTTAGATATACATACGATATTGGACAACTCCTAATAAGTACAACGTTCCTTAATTGCTAATGATTTATTATTGAACGACATTTAAAATAGATGAAAAAGCACACAAATCCAGCAGCAAACATCAACATCAAAGCAAGGTATTTTGGTTTTGCGAAAAAGTTACTGACGGACCGTGAGAGTATCGTAGGTGTCTAGGAAGGTGTGTGTTCCCACAAAGTTGTAATTGTCATGACGGCAGCCGTCAACTTCGTCGGCTGTGTAAACTGAAATAATCTAAATGATAGACGTCAGATTTCGAGACGTCGGATTTACATTTTTTTTCAGAAGCGATTGATCAGTGAGAAGCTAGGTAAACTCATTTATACCAAGACTTCAAGAAACGTTTATCATTTTTGTCCATCATTTCCGTCTAGATTCTCCTTTTGTTTTTATCAATAATTTCACATTAAATCTCAGTTAGCTCAAGTACTGTAATTTTGGGAGGGGGGTGTTAGGAACTGAGGCATAGAAAATTTGGATTGTCATGGGTATCATAATTTGACTATGCCATAATATCAAATTTTTTACCACGGTTCTATTGCCACCGTGACAATGGTCATGTTCATAATTTTTGACCATTTGACCATGGCCATTTCGATATTTTGACCATAACCATGGCACCCTGACCTATGCCAAATTTCAAATTTGTTTACATAAAAATATAGAATTGGAATTTTCACAAACCTTGCGATTTTGTTAGTTGCCACCTCCTGATTGATAATACCAACGATAGTAAAAGCATGTTTTCAAGCTTTCCTTTTGTCCAAAAACTTCCGACACACTAAATAATATACGTGTTGCCGGTGTTATTGGTTTTAAATATCTCGAAGGAATGATTTATTCTATAATAACAGTTATCCCAACATTCCAACAATGACATTCATTTAGAAAGCATCCAATCATACACTGCACATGTACATATATCGCACTAATATTTGAGTTTAGTCCCAGTTTAGCATTAATGTTAGCTCGAACCCTCAACCCCTGAGTTAGCTCTTTTAACGGGTATCTATATCCCCTAGGTTAGTAGGTTAAAGTAATACAAGACGTTACGGCTTACTTAATCGCATAACTGGTCGTATTATATTAAACCATCAACCACCAATTTAGCCTGCCAACTGTGAAATCATTTCCAGTTTAGCTACAATGTAAAAAGTAACTTATAAAACGAAGCCAAACTTATCAATAGAAACTTATTACCGCGCCAAAGCAGAGCAATACTTATTGACACAGAAAATGTTACTCAATTTAAGCGTGCATTTTAACATTCGCGACAAAAATATCAATTTGATTATGATGCACGTGCTTCCAAAACTGGACTATTTGAATTTTATCGTATTTTTTTGGAATTGACCTTCTATTTCGTAAAGAAACCGTTACTGCTTAAGCAAGAACGTATTGGAGAAAAAAGAGATCCATCAGTATAAAACGTTTACCCTATTCGCGTTCTAGTGCAAGGCTAACGTTCTAACCTCATAGTAAATAAAACTGTGTCGTAGGTCTTAAAAACCTAAGTCTGTTTCCTTGGGTGGGGAAAATGATCAATTGCTAATGTTATTGTTTAAGTTTCCTCGCATAAGCTCATAAGTATGTAACGTAACCAACCCCTCCTATCTTTGGTTTAATGGCCCAATCGCTTACTCTGCGAGGGGTATGTAATGTTAGAGAGTTAGGGAGCTGAGCCACAGCTAAAAAATAAGATCAGCTACATCGGTGAGATGTGTGTGTGTGTGTGTGTGTGTGTGTGTTTGTGTGTGTGTGTGTGCGTGCT
This sequence comes from Mnemiopsis leidyi, assembly GCA_000226015.1. Classification (NCBI taxonomy): domain Eukaryota; kingdom Metazoa; phylum Ctenophora; class Tentaculata; order Lobata; family Bolinopsidae; genus Mnemiopsis; species Mnemiopsis leidyi. Next base: position 149,826 of record JH156332.1, read on the forward strand.
TCCGTGCGTGCATGCGTGCGTGCGTCATGCGTGCGTGTGTGGGTGCGTGTGTGCATGTGTGGGTGTGTGGGTTGTGTGGGTGTGTAGGTGTCTGCGTGTCTGCGTGTCTGCGTGTCTGTGTGTCTGCGTGTCTGCGTGTCTGTGTCTGTGTTTGTGTGTCCGGTGTCTGTGTGTCTGCGTCTGTGTCTGTGTCTCCGTCTGTGTCTGTGCCTGTGCCTGTGCCTGTGTGTGTCTTTGTCTGTGTCTTTGTCTGTGTCTGTGTCTGTGTGTCTGTGTGTGCTTGCGTACATGCGTGCGGGTGGGCATGTGTGCGTATGTGTGTGCCTGTCGACATTCTAATCAGAATGACAGTACAATGTATGAGTACATGTTACGTGAAAGTTGAAACCACATATATGGACATATACTTTTAAGGTCAGTGTATGTAAGCATATTATTTTCCGGTTTATTTATCGAAAATTGCGATTCAAAACCTTAGCATGTTAAGCAGTTTTATGAAGTTATTGATAAATTTGCAAGTTATGTCTACAGCCATTGGTCCCCGTGTTTTTTAATCAGTCGTGTGTCTAGGATTGCCTAAGTTATACTTCTAAAAAAAGACAAGTAAAACAGAGAAGCCACTATGTTTTGTTCCTAATTCATTTGACTTCATTTCTCAGGCTAATGAAGAATTTATGCTTATGCAGCTTTATCTTACTTCATTCTTCAGACGTATCCATCATTCTCACAGTTACACCCTTCCATTTCTATAACATCAACTGTTACCACCCAAGCCATGCCAAATACTACACTAATGGAACATATTCTGCGTCACAGTGCATTAGATGTTTGGTGAGGGAACAATGTTATCAACCTTAAAATGACATGTACTGCGTGTCATGACGTTAAAACGTGAGACATGTCATTTTGATCAAGAAATTGCTCGTCCAGCACTACAATCTTTCCCTTAAAAGAAAGACGTATGAATGTCTGACAAGATTGATTACGATGGCTAAACGCAATTTGCCCAGTTGAATTCTCTAAATCTGTCTCCTGACCCGTAGCTCTGAACTGGCATTTTATCAATCATCAAACGCATTAATCATTTTATAGCTATTAATCAACCCGCCATGGCATGATGTCTTTCATTCCAGCTGTCTTTCTTCTGAAAATACGTAATATTCAAGACAACTTTGCAGCTTTTTAATAGATTTTAGATCTTCACGCAACACCTAAGTTTAAAGTTACGGACCAGAAAGAATCGCATCGGGAGCCTCTTGGCGTGGGGGGCAATCTTTCGCCCTCATTATTAAAGCGTTAATAAGTGGGTTTTATCAATAAAAGTGGCCATTTTGCATATACTGGTGTATCTGATTAATTTACATGACTTTCGCAGAACAAAATTCTATAAGCAAGAAAAGCAACGTCCATGACTGGTCAGTACACAGACAAACTATTCCTCGAATAATCTCTTCCATTTCTTCCTATCGTATACCTGGCAACATTTCTTACCAAGTGTAATTTTTTTTTCACATGGCACATGATTTCTATAATGATACATGACATCTACAATATAAATTTTATTCGAAACTTTGTTTTGCCAGGTAATGTTCACGATGCATCTAAGGTGTCTTCTATGGGTGGTATTAATTAAGCCTTTCAAGAACATGTTTATTGGGAGATAAGATTAAGCGGGACATCGTTACCCTTTCTCGAGAGCAGGATGATTTAGGTCTTTGTTACCCTATAGACTTTATTATGGGTAGCAAAGTTTCTCTTATTGGTACGAATTTCAGATAATAGTTGTGAACATATTTAATTTAGGACTTTCGAACAATACGCATTACAGCAAGTTATGGTAGGAAAGCTAAGTTATGGTTGGAAAGATAAAAGAAGTCCAACATAGCTGGGGATTATAACTGCGACCACTGTGTAGGGGGGGGTTTATAAGGTTCGGACATCAGATCAATCATGCGGAACGCAATTCTGATTCATTATGGCGCAATGAATTTTACAGACATTAGGGGTCGTTCACATATGACGTCATCACCTAGGGGGGGAGGGGGGTTTCCAAATGATGATGATTGATGACGAGGGGGGGAGGGGGTTTAGCAAATGATGATGTCATCAAAAATTTTTGGATTTATAGGACTTTTTTTGAAAATTTTTGATTTCTTTTGAAAATTTTTATCAGAATTTTACAAAATCA
>JH156332.1:159658-174814 GCA_000226015.1 Mnemiopsis leidyi
CTTACTTACTTACTTACTTACTTACTTACTTACTTACTTACTTACTTACTTACTTACTTACTTACTTACTTACTTACTTACTTACTTACTTACTTACTTACTTACTTACTTAGCACTGGAGTAATTTTCTACTGTTTCTGCAGAAAAGCGAAACTTGAATGAAGTTTTAACAGAAAATTTGCTCGGAGAGTTCCAGAGATTTATCGCTGCTCTGCTCAAGGTTGGAAAACAGTTGAGATTTGAAGTTGTCCCTCTTGTTTTATCATTTCTGTGCTCAACATATTAGTTTAGTGTAGGAACTTATTAATGCCCATCACACACCGTTACTTAACAGACAGTTCACAGTACCCACGTAAACACATTACCTGTATATTAGTGTTCAGCATATTCTTGCTTAGGGAGACCGGGACGAAGATTTGATAACAAATGAGGACATTGCTAAGTCAGATGCTCGCAGACTTCACACGGTAATGGGACTTGACATTGACGCATTTCAAAATTAGCCCACAAATCGTGGTGCGTGATCTGTTTAATTGTTGCAACTGACAGGCAGTCTACGACATGATATTTAACTAAAGTGTTACTAAATTAATTTGCTTTCAGGCGACTGATTTCAAGTGGGATGGAGAGGACAACGTCTTTAACGAGGTGTTCATAAAACGCAACATGGAACAGCTTAAGTTGACCTTCGCCTTCTTTTACGAAGTAAGCTTAATGAGACGACTAAACAGTGGTGTAGTTCAAATTTGCGAGATGGTCTTAAAACTGATTTCATTTATTTAATTCAGTCAAGCCAGGCTTGGTAACTGAAATAGAACAAATACAAAATAGAAACCCACAATTTCAGGAATCTGGCACCGATATTACAGAGCTCATACTTCAAGAATTCACATTTCATCTGCAAAAGGCACTTTTAAACTTAGGTAAGGAGTGTTATGATTCAGATGAGCATAACTGCGAACTTTCGACCTGCGTGGCTTACATTTTATTTTCAGTGCCACTTTTTTTTCATCCACAACAACGGCTTCAGATAATTAAAAAAATTGACTTTTAAACGACTTATCGGTGACTAAGCGTCCTTTTTGTACCAGTGTACATAGCTAACAACGGACTGACGAAGTTTCTGGCTAAGTTTGTGTACGAATCAAAATCGAAGTCTCATTTCAAAAGCGTCCTTATTTGGATCGTGGCTGCAAGATTTGATGTAAGTTAAAATATGAGGATACTGTAAATCAGTTGATTTAAGCTATAGCGTATATTTTTTGTAACAGTTATAGCCATTAACTTCTGATGTAATTTCGGGTTTCCATCAATAATCTATTCAAATTATTTCGTTTTATCCACATTTTACATAATTATGAGATCCTAGTAAGTAACCAAATAATTGTATTTTAGGTGGACTTAAAAGAAGTCTCCGCGGAATTCAAGGCCAAGTATAAATCTCCTCTGACAGAACTTATCAGTGGAGCTACATTGCCAGAGGACTGTGAGAATCTCTTGATAAATCTCTGTTTGTCACAGGTGTAAGTTCGAGAGTTTATTTAAGAGGTACATAACGTACCTAAATTTTGAATCACGGCTCTTTTCTGCCGGGATTTTTATAAGATATTCCAAAACATTGTTATTTGTACTTAAATTAGTAACTGTCAATCTTAAATAGCAGAAACTACTTAAGAAACACTTTTTTGGAATATTTTATACTTATAGACTTATAGTCTAGTTTTGTTAAATCTTCACCTAAGAAGTATTTTGTTCATATACAAACAGAGGGAAAATAAGTCACGTATGTTCGTTAATTTCCCGTCACAATCGGGCCCATTTTGGAAGGGAAACAAAAATGCGATAAATGTTGAATTAGACAATGTAATTGAGTGACAACTTGCTCGAAAAATCTTTGTAGATTGATGTAGCATTAGGTGATCGTTGCCAGTCAGTTACTGTTTGTCGTCGCATAAATGGGACCCCATGTCCCTCGCTTTAGTATGTTAATCATATTTAAATTTTCCAGAATGTTTAAGCTTGATAGTGATGATATTTTAATGTTAATTTATCTTAGAATTCATTAAAAAGAGTGACGCGCTGTCACACTAGATGCATGTAAAAGATGGTACCCTATTTTATCTATTTGCTGTAAATTATGTAGCATACTTGTTGTGGGTTGGCCGAGCTACGATTCCGACAACCTCTGCATTGTCAAGTGCCCTACCAAATATTTGCTCCGTACACATAATGTAGCATGGTCGAATCCTCGGCGGTAGGCCCATTCACAATAACATAACACACCCGTTACCAAATAGTGCACACCTCTGGGGGTCGAACTTGCTTCAAATAAGGACCTGAAAAAGGTCCCCTCCTCGCTTGAAACCACATTTATGTAGTATACTTTATAGTTCGACCTGTACTGACCTTCGTTCCCATTTCTAAAAACTTTCAATTAGAAATCTGACGTTGTGCTATCCAAAAGCGACAGGCGATGAATAGAAACCGTTTACATTGCGCTAATCGTTACTAAAATTGTGGATTTTTTTACCTCGTCCGGTTATCACGCGTAATCAAGCTTAACTTAACCCCCATGATAACGTTATCAAGTCCTTGGACCCCCTTCCCAGGAATTTTACCTCAATGAATTCTTAAAATGAATTAAGCAATTAGCAAATCTATTTGCGTGAACTTGCCCATACTTAGCAGTAAGTAAGGAATTAAATTATATAAAATAAACAGCCGGTTAATCATTTGAAACCCCCTTTCGCTCCAGCTGATTACGTTGTGTTAATGTAGTAGACCCTGTATCACGGTAAAGTCATGTTAACAGATTACTTAAACTTTGATACCTATATGTATTATGTTTGGTACAGAGACTTTAACAGCAGTCTATTTCCACGTTTATGATGTTAAACGAGTTTTACTAAATTCTAAGATTATCTTTATCAGGTTTAATATAAAGCTCATTTAAAGTTGTTTAATCATGGTGATAATTTTCTAGGGGTGCTCACCCAAGAAAGGTAAATCGCTACACCAAAATCGGTGACTTGACATCTATTTTGTCTTATAAGAGTGAGCATCCCCGTTTCCTGCTATTCAGATCTTCTCTCACAATTCAAGAGTATAATATATTTTCATTGTTCGTTTGGATTATTCGCGAGTTACCACATTCATGAATCGCCTCTAAAATTTCAACTGCTGACTTAATGTTTTGATATTAGTACGTTCAAAAGTTTTTCGTATTGCATAGTGGAACTGTGTTCCTGATTTTGTAAATACAACATCCATGTTTGATACTTGCTTAATATCATGTGCGTTTTTTTGCTCACACCTATTTTTTCAAACTTTTAAGAACTTGTTGCTAGTTCTGTAAAACATTTCATCTTTGATGTTCAAAGTTTGAATGGAACAGATATTGACAGTAAATACAGACAATCCAAAATACATATTTGTAAATAAATCATTTTCGGAATGTATGAATGACGTGTCAATAACAATTCTACTGCCTACAAAATAAAGTAATATGTTAAGTGATTGAAGTTCATTTTCTTGACTGATCTAACAGTATGCTTTTAATTGTCTATAGAAAAATATCACTTTTTCAAAGCATTTAAATATCTAGCAACTTGAATTTTTGACACCTGTATTCTCAGAATACAGAAAGAAGTCTTGCAACACCTAATGTGGTAATAAATGATTCTAATAATATGTCCGGTAAAGTTACTAACAATTCTACTCGTACTCGGTCATTTCAATTTTGTCACATCATATCAGATCTAGTCATTTGGAGTTTTCGAACCACTAACCCTCCCTGCAAGGACAAAAGATCCATTTGAGAGCTCTGACTACCCCGTAGTTCTCGGCCCACCGTCCCCTCTTGTACCTGTAACTGTCTGTTATTTCACTGTTGCACGTGTGACTACACTCACATGAATTCTTTTCCGTCCGGCAGTTCTCACAAAATGTCCTTTGATCCTCGCCCTCTGACTCTGATGGCCTGGGTTTGCTGATTTTCAGACTGTAAACCAGATCATCCAGCTCGTCGGGTGATAGCTCACTATCAGAGCTCACGGTGGTGGCACTCTGGGTAGCATCGTAGTCCACTAAAGCTGCTCCCCCGTTCTTTCCAGCCGTGAATGGAGCCCCTGAGGAAGCTCGCAGTTTCCTAGAGTAAGCTGAGGTCCTGGTGGAGGGACTCTTGCCGATCTTGTTGTCAGAACAATCTCCTCCAGAATTCTCTGAGCTTGTGTTTCGTTTCTTGGATTTGTTTGAGGTGACGATGCCAATGTCGGTACATTTCTGAGTGCTGGAAAGAGAGGCTAAGCGAGGTACGTTGCGGTTTGATCTGCTAGTGCTATTTCCATTAGCATGGCGTCTTACCAGCCTGCTTGATTCTTTACTTTCTGAGGCGCTGCTTCTTTTTGACATTCGCAATATAGCTTCAGGGTCACTAATCGCACCGTATGAGCCAAATCTAGCGGGAACTTTCCGTTTAAACCTGGAACTGCTCTCGGACTTACTGTCAGACACAATTCCGATCGTCTCTATGATAATTTGGCCGTCACTGTCATCGTCGCGATCATATTCTCTGTCTAATTTCTGGTCTTCTCCTGAGCTACTTGGCTGCTCAAATGACATGGAAGAGCCTGATTTTTGCAGTTTGTTTTTGTTAGACCCGGAGGTTGCTTCACTGCTGCTGCTAGTGCTACTCGTGATTGATGGTATTTTACGGAGGGTAGAGTTTGAGGTCGACTGTTTGCTGGTTAGACTCCTCTGACTGCCAGTTCCACTTTCCATCATTTCCCTCATTTCTCTGTGCAGCTTCTCAAATTCTGACTCCACTGATTTCCCGGACTTTTCCACTGAAAGGTCCTTGTTTAACGCAGCTTCTTTTATTTCTGCCTGAGAATTCTTCACTGACGGTATGGAATGAACCAAAACACTCTTTTTAGGGTCACTGATGATTTCCCCCACTGAATAACTGCTAACATTCTCTGAGAAATTCTGAGAGTCTGCTGGTTCACTTGTATTGAGTTGACCGTTTGAGAGAGAACTATCCGAAAGTCCGAGCTTTTCCCGAGGTACATTGTCTTGAGAGCTCGAGTTTTTCGATTCTTGAATCATCTCCTCGACTTCCCTCATCACCGTCTCAATCAATCTCTGGTCGGCTGATTGCACAGAACTGGTTGATGTTACTGAGTTGCATGTCCGAAGAGATAGAGGTCTAGAGCGATCGTCTTCTCTATCCTCTAACTTAGGAGAGGTTTTAAAACTTATTTCTGGTCTTAGAGAATCTGCATCACTCTCTTCAGTAGACATATCATTATCCGAAGTATCAGCTTTGGATAGATCTCTAGAAATTTTCAGGCTGACTCGGAGTTCTTCTGTATCTGAGAAGTGGGAGGAATCCAGACTCAGAGAACTCTGGTCTGATGAATTACTCTCCAGCAAGTCGGTTTGTGAGATAACCTCTTCGTGACATTCGTGAAAACTTATCACGGAATCTGTTTCGCTAGATATGGAGAATTCCTTCACAAATTTACCGTCTACAGCGGCAGCGATCTCTGTTTCAGGAGAAGAATTACAAGCACTTTCTTCCTTTTTCTCTTTCTTGTAGGCAAACTTCTTCTTAGGAGTGTTTTTCGTACTTCTTCCCCCGTCTGCTAATAAACTTGGTTTTTTCTCTTTTAGGACAGAGACAAAACTCTCTCTGTCCTCAATTAATTTTGATCGTCTTGATGGGTCTATTTTTATTGAGCTTAGAAGAGTATCAGTTTCAATAGTTGTAGCATTTTTGTCATAGGAAAGTGACCTTGAAAATTCTTTATGTGCGAAATCTGAGGTGGTTGACGTTTTTGAGTATTCCTTAAAGGCGCTGGGAGCAGATGTCTGTTTTTGCAAAGTAAAGCGTCTGTAGCCAACTTGGTCCGTTTGGACACCTAAAGACACTAAAGTTTTCTGTTTTCTCCTAGAAGATGGATCCAAGAGAAGAATCTCAGTTGCTGCGATATCTGAAGGTGCTTGAGTAGCCTTCTGGTTGAAGTATGTTCGCCTTGCTTCTTCATTTCTAAACTTACCGGCAGTTATTTCACTGCTGAACGGTTTTTCTAATGAGTATCCTGATCCGAAAACTGTTGAAGTCGCTGTGGACACCATGACACGTTTCTTGTTCCCAAAGGAGTCATAAAAGTACCCCGGTGCAAATGCTGATGGATCGTTATCTTCAATTAGAGATACAAGAGATTCCGTGGGATCAGTCCCGCTAGAAGAGAGCGAGGAACAGCTGTAGCTAACGAGCTTGTTCAGCTTGGCTTGTTGCTGCAGTTGGTACAAAGCCTCGTTCTGCTTCACTATTTGTTTGACCAAGTGATAGGGAGCATGTACTCCCCGAGTAGAGGATGAGTTCGAAGACTCGGTAACGGACTTGATGTCCTCCAGATTTGGAGAGTGCCTGTCTAGGAGAGGGAGGGTGAAGACACTCGTTTGTGTCAGGCTCCCCTCTAGTGTGGTTATGTGGGTCAGAGACAGGGAACCGTCTGTAATGTCATCCAGTTCACCGTCTCTTAGAGTAACTGATTTCAGTGATTCGAGGTCTGATATTTGCGGTGATCGACTTTCCCGTTTGATGCTTTCTTTTTCCACGCTAATAGCTCTGTCAGTATCTGAGTCACTCACACTTTGTACAATGATCTGCACAGGTTTAATGGGTTTCGGTCTGGTGGGGTTTGGTCTTTTCAATTCTCTAATTTCTTCGAAGTCAACATTCTCCACTGTTATAAACTGAGCTTCAGGAATTTGATCCTGCTCCACAGTTTCAGCATCTTTTGTTTTACCTCTTGATTCTTTGTACTTGAAGTATATTTCCTTCTCCATAACTTGCTCTTCATCAAAATTACTAGGGGATGATGCTCTGTGCTCCTTGACAGTCATGAACCATTTTCCACTGTTCTCCGCCTCCGACATATCCTCGATGCTCTCAGCAGAACTCTCAAACTCACTCCCACTCGTGAATTTCTCCCGGGTAATCACGATTCCTGATGCCAGGACTATCTCGTTCTCACTAGAGGAAGTATCTGCCAGGGTGCTGTTGCTGCTGTCACTCTTCGCATCTTCATCAGACTCGGCATGGACCTCCTTCAGGTGGATCTTATTGATGCGTCTCTGCACGGGCTCGTCCTCGCTGCTCTCCGATTTTATTCTCGGTCGAGCTGGGTCAATTTTCGAATTTGAGAAGGACTCTGAGCTTTTGACAGATGAACTTGAGCTGTATGCAGACGATTTGAAGCTCTCGTTGCTAGAGTAGCGAGCCTCATGTTTCCTTAATCTGTCGATTCCATAAAGGGACTCATTCTCAGTAGAATAGTCGCTATCGTTAGAGGAATACTGTCTGCTTTGTCTTGTTGACCCCCCTTGGCCCTGTCCGCTCTTCTGGCTGCTATCTTCAGAGCCAAGGGAGTAGTCTACTAGGTGAAAGTCTGGCAAACTGCCGGTCCCCGAGGACACTGAAAGCTCTGAATTGCTGTTGAGGTTTCCTGAAGAGCTTGAAGTCAAAGAGTTTTCAGAATCGGTACGAACAAGCTTGACAAGCTCAGGCGAGGGTGCTATTTTCCGCTTCACTCGAACTTGGTCCTGGAAACGAACTCGTTTGTCACTATGGAAACTATGGCTATCGGCAGACGAACTACTGTCAAAAGTCTCCCTGTAGCGTCTAGGATTATCGATACCTATTGAGTGTCTGAGAATTGATTTCCTGGTTATGGTACCGGTGCTGGGTGACTGCCAGCCGGCTTTGTTACTGCTCGTCCAGAGTTCGTCATCTCTTTTAGTCCTGCTTGTCGAGCTGATGTGGTCATCTCGTCTGAAACTTCGTTTTGGCGAAAGAGAAGCTGACCTAACTGATGGGGTAGGATTAGGAGCCGTGTTTGGGTAATGAGGTGTCAGCAGTTTTCTCAGTCTGCTCTCCGCTGAGGATCTTTCTCCGAACTTTTGGTTCTTTATTCGGGGTTTAGGAGCACTTGCTGTTACTGTTAGCCTGCTGGTGCTGGTTGTGTTACGGATGGAAGACTGAAGAACACTGTCTGCTGATCTAGCTCTAGGAGTTCCCACAGTGGTTGAGGGTCTTGCTCCAACAGCAGGGGCAGACTTGAGAGCGACATCCTCTACTCTCGGGTCAAACCTAGGGGCGTTTGCGTACGTCCCTCGTTTTTCAGAACTAGTTGCACTTTCTCTGCGAAGACCCTGTTTTCTCAGAGATGCCTGGCCCCCGGTGGGTAGTCTCCTGTTAGTGCTAGTGTGTTTCTCATAACTGTCGAGGTAGTTCTCGATCAGATCAGCAGTTTTGTTCGACTCATGCTGGTATCCCTTTCTTCTATCCGACATCAACGATTATGCTTCACCAGTTTTTCTGACATCCCCTGAACAGTTGTTTCATTACAGCGGAGAAATAAGAAAATATCGGCACATCAAACTTAAGATCTCCAATTCTTACTTCAAGTCGACTCAACGGTTTGAGCTCCTGAAATTAGACTAAGATAGCATTTGAGACTAAATTTTTATGAAAGTTAACAATAATGGCAGGCAATGATTATCAGTGAGGATAAATCGACAATGCAATAAAATATGAAAATATACACATACAGTACACCAGGCCTCGCTAAAACAAGATATAGAGCTACTAAACTAAGGTGGAAAACAAAGCAGAAAGGGCAGACGTGAATGATAGCGTGTAAAGCAATAAACAAAAGCTAGTAACGTAACCGACTGAACAAGCTGGGGCGGGTGTGTTTGTCAACTCCAGCCTACATTCTTTTCTCTCGGAGACAGTCTAGGTGTCTTTAAAGTGTTGTGCGATTTGAATGAACTTGGAAATTGGAATATAATCAATTTTAAAAACACCAATTTCCATGGTCTATCATGACTTATGACAGTTAAGATTAAACACTATTTTTTTCAAACTTTTGTGCAGACATTCGGCCTTTACTGTCTTACAATTGTAAACATAGAACCATGTCCATTCGATTTATAACAAGCCGTGCTATTCACACTGAGTATAATAGCACGGTTAATTACACAGTACGCTCCAACTCCCTTGAAAATATCACAAAAACGATGCAGGGAAAACCGTAAATACTTAAGCGACTAATGTATTTTGAACGTTTGTATTTTGAACGTTATTATCTTGTCCATGTACTAGATACCGTACACAAACATCGAACTAAAACTATTATAGGCAATAGGTGCCACTGCAAATTCGCAAATACAATTACACTTACAGTCGCAACCTCAAGCGTATAACTATAAGATCAATCTGCTATTTCAACACAGACCGAGAAGAGCTGCTATTGTTTCAAAGTCTTAAGTCTTAAGTCTAGAGTGTTCGAACTCGAAGTTTGATTACTTTGAACAACGGGCCTTTAGCTCAATTTGAGTCTCTGACAATTACACGAGCACCGTGTAACACAATGAGAATCTCCAAGTGCCTGTTGTATAGTGTGGACGTGACACTGCCGACCACAACTAGAAAATAGAGTTAGATACATGAAGTAACTTCAAGTAAGTTATGTACTAGTACTACCTGGTGTTCGTTTATGATTAACGATCGAATTTAAAAGACTTATCATTAATAATTTGCTTTAACCAGAGCGGCGTAAGCACCTGGTTAGGTGAAATTAATGAGAATCATTATAATTATATCCCTGCTGCACCTTAATCCTGCTACTAAATCATAATTTTAGTTAAACTTAAAGAGCAAAAGATGGGCAAAAGCCATTGGCATTGTCTGTGTCATTTATAATAAAGATAAAGCATCTCCGAATTAATTGAAACAGATTATTACTCATACTTTTTGTATACAGCTCCAAGTTATATTTGTAAATGTAACGTAAAATTTTACTCTATTTGCTAGAAAAGTAAAGACATCTGACGCACATTGCCACATTATTGTGTAATATAATTCTGTCTCTGATGTATATAGCCAAAGGTATGTGGTCATTGTCCTGTTTTAATCATCTTGGCTCATATGTATTGTCATACTTTAACTCATGACCCTGTGACGATGAAACCCAACTTAGTAATCTCGATGATCCATTTCGTGCATCGTATTTGTGGATGTAAAAATAACTTGAACTGTAACAACTAATATAAGTAAAGTGTTAGTGTTACTATTAGTTAAGCATGGTCACAAATATAAATATAACAAAAACCGGTGCGAGGTGATAGCTTAAAAATATAATGCTGTAAGCGTACCAGTGTACCCTACCAATAACCGGCGCACGTTGGCTGAACTGAGGTACCTTAGCTGTTTGTCATTGTACACCGTGCAGTCGTGTATGTCAAACTAAATAAAAAAGCCAAAATCATAAAAAACACATTACTATAAGCAACAATTTTGACATAAGTTCAACATTTACATTTACTTTTAGACTTAGTAATAGTTTTGCATAGTGATAATGGCAACATTTTCTACTTAATTCCAACATTTACATGATAGCAAATTCCATGTGGCCAATCTTTGCACTTGTAAATTGTTTGTCTACAGCTTCTAAAACTTGTACTTGACGTCTGAGTCTAAACCTATAACTAGGACTAAAGTAACTTAGGCGTAGCTGCTTGCTGCAAGAATGGAACCAATGACTAGTTAGAAGTAGGTAACGATTAGGGTGATTGATGATATCATTTTCATTTTTCAGCTTCAGTAATACTAATGGTATGGAGCCGAAGGAAACTTTGGCTACCGGCCAAACCTGCACCTACTTTCTACTAGTAGCAGTACTACTTGCTACTACTTACTAGTAATAGTATTACTTGCTACTGACATAGTCTAATGAGTCATAGTGATAGTCATAAAACTAAAAGCCTAAACTTATTCATCGTTCTCATAGTCACAAAATTCACAGCCAAAATAAAATCAATATTTCCCATTTTCAAGCAACAGTACTACTATTAGTTCTAGTACTAGTAGTGGTGGTGTAGTGGTATCTACCCCGACTTTCTATGCAGAAGATCGGGGGTTCAATTCCCAGATCCGCCAATCCTAGAGGAGTGCGCTAAGGCATTTGCCTATGCAATCTTCTTCAATCAACTCAGCCGAATGACCGGGAAACCGTGATTGAGGGTTAAATGAGGAGGGTCTCCGTTAAAAGATCTAGAATCTTCCAGGAGCCCCTTCAGTGTAACTGTAAAAGCCTGGGTACAGCCACAGGTGTAACAAATACAATTACAAATACAAAATACTAAGTAGCACTGCTGCTAGTAGAAAGTAGGTGCAGGTTTGGCCGGTAGCTGCAAAGTTCCCTTCGGCTCCATACTATTACTGAAGCTGAAATATCATGTATCAGAATTAATATGCTATCGCAGCGCACATCATATTACCCTTACTCATATTGATACAGTCATACGAGCCAAAAATGATTTATTATCCATGATTGACTGACGTGCAGGCGATATTTGGGAGTCTGCTATTGCCTCTAAGCCAGCGTATTATTAAAAATAAAATATCGACAATTAATTATCATTATGCCTTTTAGTTTTCTTTTAGTCATAGTGAGCTATACCATCAAGCTGAAAGTGAAATATAAAATTAAAACAAACTACCAGTAGTACTACAACTAGTATAACTACAACTACAACCACAAATTCAATTTGGTTAAATTTTTAAAAACCGGATTTTTTCATATTGCTAGTCAAAAAAGATGCATTTATTTTTGTGCGACGCTTGCTACTTGCCAATGGCAAATTCGTTTTTTTACAACACACAGAGGTTTAAATCATGAAATTTAAATAGCAAATTAGCAGTACTGTCACCTATATCTTCAAGTTCAACATTCTTTTACTTTTAGACCTTTTGATCAATAATTGAAATTTAATTGGATCACAAGTCACAACTGGCCAGTTGGTCAAATGCAATTGCTAGACACTTTTGTTCAATATTTTACAACTGAGAACAGGAGTGAAGACAATCATTATCAAGTTTGGAAACTTAGTCCCAGACTAATACTTATGGACATACGAAGATCATCAGAAGTCAGAGCCATAAGTATAAGTATAACAGCTACACGTCCACAGCCACAGGGAACCCATTCCCTCAAAAACTTATAACTGTTAAGTGTAAAGGCATTGAAAAAGGTAAACACTCTTACAGTTCAACCAACGATCTAATAACTTAGTTAGGAATTCTTTATTTGATGCTAAATACAAACTAGGCAAAAGGATACAAGCTAGTAAGACTTACAACAAACTTTAAGTTATTCTTTCAGTTTAATAGTTTATAGAGCTGGAAGCCTCATCAAATGTTAGTAAGACTGTTTATTGTTCGCCCGTTTTCTTATTATGTCATCAGCACATTCTTCAAGTGCAAGCTGATCCTACACTGCATCAACATTAGAAATAGTTAAGAGTAACTTGTACGGATAACACTAACAAGGTCATATTTATTTTACATCATAAAATGTTGACTTGGAGAACAGAGAAAAGTTCACGGCTTGCATATCGCAGATGCTGGCAAAGACTTAAAACAATTTAAGAATAAGGAATTTCTCGAAAACATTGCATTAAGCCTACATAAGTACATATACGTTAAACTTACAGACAGGCAATGAACACATGTGCTTGTCCGTGAGATGTAAACAGTACACGGAACTTATAACACTAACAGGAAAATGATTTGCTTGATACGTTTACAATGTACATACTTGTGGTCTTGTGCAACGCTTCTTTTTAAACCCAAAAAAGTAAAGTTAGTAGGGTCATTATCAGACATGTCGATTGTGTAAATTTCATAGTTCTTTATATTGAGAAATTATGAATTATTTAGATTAATCTTATAAATAATTGGTTAGATTTATCTTATATAATACTCAAATTAATAGAAATAACAAGAACAAGAATAAAAGCGTTATTTTATCAAAAAAAGTTGTAGTATTTGTAACACTAACAGTATAACACAATATTGATCTATTAATAATAAATAAAGATTTCTACATTCTCGACTACAAAATTTATGAAAATTTGCAATTTGATCTTTTTCGATGTACAGTGATTAGTGATTAACATTAAAATCGAAAGAATTTATCAATAAGCTCAATCATTGATTAAGCTCAAACACAAAATTCTTAGTAAATCACTTCTGATTGGTCAACAATTTGTAATGATTTAAACTCAATACGAATATTCTACGGCAATAGCAAGCTTGTTCTTTTTTCCCGTAAGATGTGAAATAAACCTCCTGTAGTCGTAGGCGTCATCATCCAACTCTTCATCGTCGTTTCCTGAAATTTTAACTAATAACTCTAGGCGAATTCATAGAAACTCCCGAAGCTTCTAAAGACGAGAATTGAAATCTGCAAGTGTTCTTTCAATCAGTTTGAAAATCTAATTTACAGTGGAAGAGTTCACAAACCGAAGTATTCAGTCATGTGTTTCTGTACATATGGCATTAGTTTCGGATCAATGATCCTGTCGAGGGCCCCAAACGTTATGGCCGAGGGATGCTTGGACACCTTCTGGAAACATTCCTTCAGATCTCGCGATTGCTCAGTTTGTCGAGTAGTAGCCAAGTCATCACGACGAAGGTTTAGCCAGGCAGATAGGGGCACTCGGTAAAACGCTGGATCGATCTGAGGAGAGAGACAGTTGACTTATCAGGGCCGGGTGTGACCCGCATCTAGAAATTTATTTTATTAAAAACTGCGTACACCATTGACGAGATTATATACGTCTACCGTTCCAGCTTTGAGCTGCTAAAAGTAAAGTCTTACTGTTAGTTACTGTTAGCTCAGCGGCAGATGTAAGATATTTTTGTAGCATTTCAGAAGAAATTCTAAATCTACTGAAACAAATTTTGCCCGTTTAAGATATTTTAACAGAACACATTTTAAAAATCAAGAGATTAAGAGAACTTACCGCTCGAACCTCTTGCTCCAACTGCTGAACGTACTGGCACTTAATGGCAGGTTCTAAGTCTGCAAACAGCTTCACCACGTTCTCGAACTTGGCTAACAGCTGGGTATTCTCTTTGCAACAATTCAGTTCTTCTTGGTAAGATTCTACATCGTTAGACATGCCTTCCTCTTGTATCAATCCAGGATATGTATCGTGTCCGGATATGACTAATTCGATAGTGGATATGCAGTAGGAGTAACATTCGTTGAGGAGGCTCACTTTGTGGAAGGCTTCGTCAAATAACCCACTGAAAATGATTAATATTATAACAAATATAACGTAAACATTTATATTGAACATCACATATTCATAATGTTGAAAATGGACACTTACATTGTTAGTAACGATGATGCAGGGAAAGTATCACTACCTTTAAAATCATTGCTTGACGTTGCCTAGCCCTGCTGCCGCGAAGAGGCAGCCTCTGGGTCGCTCAACGTGAGACAATAAAATCAAAGAACAGATATATCTCATGACCAAAATCGGATACTTAATTTAAATGTTATTAGGGTTAGGGTTATGCGAAATTGGAAATTGTGTCATGAAACCTGTTAGGGAGGTCATTTGATATGAGCTGCATGTGGTCCTCCGAAGTAAAATATTCGTCAAGCTCTTCTCTCAGTTTCTTTATGGACGTTATTGAACTACGATCTCGTCCGGTATCCATAATATGTCCCCCATTTGCAGACAGGCAGATGTTTATCTGGGAAAAGACTTATCACTTATCAGTATTCACTATTCACGAGATTATGCGAAAGCAAACACCTAATAGAGCCTAAACAGGAAGGGATTTTGCCGGGCTTTGAGTTCGTGTCATATCTGATATCGCCATCGAATCCTTCCCGAGTAAAAGTTACCCGGCGCTGCGTGCGTAAGCACCTCGTTATGTAGGTTAAACTCGCGCGCTGCGTTCCCGCCTTGGTTAATATCAAGGTTGATGTGACAAAGTGTACTTTTTACAACAAATTGTTTAATTTAATGCGCGCACTATAGATGTATTTCTCAAATGGAACCACTATCCATGAATTGGAACCAGCTATCAATAGGGCATTTTTTCGAACCAAAACCAGTTGTTATGATACCAGATTGATAAAACTAGTCAAGGTATTGAAATACAGTGAGTTTGGGACGAATCGGACAAATGTCACCCTTTTGATGTCACACATGTGACAAAATATGACGTTTTCAGAACATGCTCGGATTGGGCCAATATTGGTCGCATTTGTTCGGTATTGA
>JH156332.1:203452-227489 GCA_000226015.1 Mnemiopsis leidyi
GATGATTCGAAGCAAATTTGACAATTTTGAAATTTTAGCGCAATTTTGCGCACATTTGCGCATCAGACCCAAATGGCCGGTCGCATCATTTCAAAAACTTCAGTATATCATCTGAGAGGCATAACAAACAAATTCTGAAAGTTTCATAAAAAATATTGACCAGAAGTAAAGTTATGAGATATTTTCTTTTCCATGTAAGGATGCGCCCAAATTTAAAAACCACCCTGTACTTCAATTTTAGGCTAGCCATCCAAAAAAGTGTTATATGTACAGATAAGAGACCCATATTTCATATTACTATCAGGTGCAAAGCAGTGACACCAGAAAAAAGCGACCCTAACTACTCCAACGCAGAGGAACTTGAACTCGAGAATATAAGGTTTGTAAAGAAAAACAAAAGTATGAAAAAAGAGCGGTAGTCGTGGGGAGGTGTCGCAAATTTCTAAAATTTTAAAACCTGAAACCTCATCTCTCGATATCTATTGGTCCTGCTTTAGTTTATCCTCCCAAAAACAAAGGTAGGACGGAGGACCTATGAATTTCGAGAAGTGAGTTCTACATTTTTTTGGAAATTTGAGACAATTTTGTTCAAGTTTTTCGAGATTATTGTAAGTTTTAAAACTTCCACTTTACGTGGCTATGTAACATATTATGTAGCACGTAACCTCTAATGAACAACCCAGGCCTACATCTGGGAGCAGTGCAAATTCCCGGTGTGTATCTCCCCAGAACCTTGATAATGACTGCAACACAGAAGATACCAACCTAGAAGTCAGGTACTGGTCGTATGATTTGAAAATGTTTTATTAAAACGAATTCCTGATCTTTCTGGTCGCGTGATTTGTAAATGTTTTATTTAAAGGAATTCCTGATCTATCTGGTCGCATGATTTGTAAATGTTTTATTTAAAGGAATTCCTATCTTCAAGCGTTGAGGTGTACTCTACTGGTTATTCTTCCATGCAGTATGTTTCAAGCCAGTTTCCCTAAACTATCTCCTGGGCAACCTCTGCATAAAATTCAAATTATATTCTAAATGTATCAACTTCTTTAGGAAATCCAACCCTACTCTGGAAATTTCTGGCAACAGGCCAAGTTTGATCCGCGAAGCTAGCGTGTCAAGTTCGGAGCCCGATAATCCATATGGCACCTCCAAGGCAAGATGTAGGACGGGATGTGTTGTTGGCCAGTGTACACACACCCAAACTGACCTTGATCGGATGTACACGACCGTACAAAAGATCCGAACTCCGTAAGTTAGCGTTCAGATGTTGAGTATAGGTATAGTTAACGTCAGATGTGTTGATTATGCTATTATATGATAGATCTGTGTTTTGCTGCGCGCATTCAATAAAGGTAACGCGCTAAGACATTTTGCTATAAACAAGAAATGTGGTTAAATTAATACACGTATGTTTATATTCCTCATTTAGAACTTCGGAACAGCTCTAAATTTATCTTTTATTATTTCAGTGGCAAACATGAATCGATGAAGAGAAGTGTGAGTACTTGTTTTAACAATTTGGTTTTAAAAGGTTTCGTAGGGCTTTTAGAAGTTTCTGACTCATTGCTAAAGTAGTAGTTACGATTTACGAAAGACCCTTAAGTTATTACAGGTTATATAGGTTATATAAGTTATATAGGTCATATAGGTTATATAAGTTATATAGGTTGTAGACTGCGGCAAATACGACAAAAATAAAAGGTTGGAAATTGTTCAAAACTTTCAATTAAAGTGTTGCTGATTTAAACAGGCCATTGACTTATTCCCTTGGGAAAAATGGTTGTACGATTCACGGACTGTACCGCGACACGGACTGTACCGCGACAGGTTTTGAGCGACAATAGTTAGGCTTGTCGCGGTTCAGTCCCTGTCGCGGTAGTGTCTGTTGAGCGGACTGTACCGCGACAAATTTTTTCCACCCAGCCGGCCGCGAAGCGGCCTTAACAAGGCATAAGGTGGTTAGGAATCGGGAGATTTGGTAGTATAGTGGGGTTAGCAGGATGGTGGTCCGTCGTCGTGTCCCGCTCCTTTATCAAAACAGCGATTGCGCAGGGTTAGAAATTGCTTTTAATTCAATGCGCCGCGCATCACTGTAGACTGATTAAATTTAATGAATGAGATCGTGAGTGTGGGATTTTATTAATGATTGGTTTTGCAAATTGCGACATGGCAATCAAATTCAAAGTGTTTGTCTTTATGATGTAACTGACAACAAAAATAAAAACATAGTCGGCTAAAACATTTTCTCAAACACAAAAAGTCACTGAAAATCACGATAAATGATCGATTTGGGCGTTGTCTGACTTTGTCCGATCCTCATTCGAGGGAGGGTGTGCGCTGCCGTATTAATTTGGGCGGTGCAAAATTAAAATGTGCATTGTGACATTAGCGATAAAGTTGTTTGTTTACTTCAATCACTCTTCGTAAATGATGAAATCCGACTTTTAAAACTAAGGAATAAGAGTGATTTTTGCGAATTTTCCCATTGTAGTAGATGAAGCTTCATGAAGTTATCAATTGTAACCAAAATCCAAATGCAACAGGATATTAAAGGTTTAATTTAAAGATAATGAATGAATGTCAGATGGCAAAATTTCACTCGCATACCTACAACATATTGCAACACAGATCAAATCGTCGACAAAACGAAGCAATAGCAAATCGAACTAACAACCTAGCGCAAGAGTTTTAGCGCGCACAATTTTCATTTAATAATGCACGTGCCATGTCAATTTTATAAACATGGTGCGCGTTATCAACGCATGGCTCATGCCTAAAATCTCTGCAAGTGGGTGGCGAGTATGTTAAGTGTAGTATTATTCTTCATCAATCTCAAATAAGATTTAACAGCTACGGCTGGGTGGAAATATATCGCCCGTCTGTCGGGAATAATGGGCGAAATTCTTGTTCCTATTTCAATTCTAATTAGATTTGAAGTCAGCAGCATTAATTTCACTGCATTAATTTCACTGCTGATTGGTACTTGTATTTAATAAACTAGGTAATAGAATGGTTGATTTCCGCGATTTATTGATTCACTGAGTAAGGGAGTTTTCTTGTGACTCATACCGTGAGCCTGTATTGCTTAACTGAGGGATCGCATGACCGCAGAAAGTGTGCAAGCATGCTGTAAGTCATCGTGACGTGACCCTGTTATGTTCTCATGTTCACTGATTGGAAAAACGAGAACCCGTTTATAGTCACTGTGACATGAGCTCTGGTATTTAGATCATGATGTCATAGATCAAGTATCTTAAATCAACATAAAGTTCAAGTGAAATTTAATAAAGAATAATTAAGTTGAAATTGGACTTAGTAGAAGTGAAATTAATTAAGTTAATTTAGGTCACATAATGCAGCGCCGTACTCATAGGTGTAAAAATAATGTTCATGCTAGGATGTTTCGATCACCTAATGTTATCTAATTAGTGTCGCGGTTAAAGGGTAGAAAGGGTAGAACTGTCGCGGTTCAGTCCCTGTCGCGGTAGTGTCTGTTGAGCGGACTGTTCCGCGACAATGTAAATTAGATTGTCGCGGTTTAGTCCGTGTCGCGGTAGTGTCTGTTGAGCGGACTGTTCCGCGACAAAGCTTCCTGACAACATCTGTCGCGGAAAGTCAAGTGTCGCGGTACAGTCCGCGTCGCGGTACAGTCCGTTTACCACTAACTACTTCCCAAATCCCAATTAAATGCCGAGTGTACATGCGATCTTAGGCTTGTTCATGTTGCTTGATCCATCCTGATTGATTAGCGATTTCCCTTATTCTGGCCATGCTGTATTTCAAAGCACTTAGCTCCATTGCCTGACACTTAAGCGTGTGTTTCTAATCACACAAATAGCTCTCTGCATGATTTTGGAAGTTTTATTCTTCTGTTTTTCTTTATTTTGCGCACTTTTTTTCTTTTTAAAGAAAGTTCAGACCAGCACAGATTATGAGTTGCCAGAGCGTTGACACCTGGATAAGCGATGAAGTAAGCCCTTCTAGTAATTATTGTTGTTCAAGGTTATTACTTGATGGCTATTATTTAAGAAGGTTTTCATTTGAGACTGTAAAATAATAATACCATGTAGGTTGTGTTAGTACTTTACGTTTCCCTGTTTAATAAACATAACTGACTTCTCAAAAAGTACATAAAATGTACTTTATTGTCCCTTCTGAGTGTGAGTGCGTTATATTTGGAATAACCATTCACGACTTCAACGTTCTCCTCGATTAAATTATGAAGATTGAAGATTTTATGCGAATTCCAGCCCTTCAGCCCATTATACTATCTAGGGTCTTTGATCGATGACCCTCCCCCTCAATAGAATAGGTCGACTGGCATCGCTTCAACGTTAGTGTGTCATCAGTATTGTTTTATCGTGTACCAGTGGGATGATCGTCTTCAAATTTTAGATTTATCCTTGAAGTTACCAGTTAAAATCGAATACATGGATCAATCCTCTCAATTTAGCCGCAAGGTTAGAAATTTGAAGGAGTTGATAGGTTGTCGCATCATTGCTGAAAATTGACTTGTCTCAGTTAAAGCGAAATATAAGTTTTCAAGTCTGTCGGTTGTCGGCCATAAAAATATATGGTGCCATAGAAATAGATGGTGATCGTATAATGTTTACTTTCATGAATTTATAGTTTATACTAATTACTACTAGTAGATCATTAGATTGTAATATCTAAAGATAAAATGACTCATGGCTATTGATATTTAAGACTACCAGAGATAAGAGGCAATTTACAAAATCTTTCCAATTCCTAAGTTGACAATCCTAGAAAAGTCTCACAGTTCACTTACTCTCATCTAACTGCTTGCCTTCCCTTCAGTCCAGCTCTGGTCGAGTTGATGGATTCAGATTGGACACCTCCATATCCGCTACCAGCTCCGAATCTAGTCAACCTGTTCAAGTGAGTTTTATAGCGTCCTCCTTTTATTTTCTCCGTGTAAATCACAGTACGTCTGACGAAAATAATTGCTAAAAGGTTGCTTGAGGTTTGCTAAAAGTAATCATCGTTCTCGTTTATTATACCACGACTCTAGCTGCCAATTCAGATGTATTATATGATAGTTGTTTGTTTGTGTGTCAGTGCACGTTTTATGTGAAATAATGATGGAAATCGGACAAAGTCACAATAATACCTAATTGTATTTGCCGCTGTATCTCACACCGCAAATAGCACACCCCACACACATCACTTTGTCTCTTGTTTGTTTACATTGGTGCCACATCTTGTCAATCGTTAACACGTTAATACCCACAATGTTGTAATTACCCAAGCAAAACATGGGTCATGTAAAATTGGATGGTGATGGAACACCGGTGTTTCCCCTTAAATCTCCAGAACTTCCAAGTCCCGTTATACTTGATTCTGAGGTTGGATAGCGGGCCGCGAAATTAAACGTCTTACCGCGTTAACTTAATTCATTGCACGTTTTCGAGAACTAAAGTTAGTCCTATGATATAGCAGCCTGCATGAAGCTTAACTTCTGCATTTTCAGTTGACGATGAGAACAACGGGGAAACCAGTAATTATTCAGTTCCCGTCTAACAAACGTTTTCAGATTTCTGGCCAGGTATTTACTATTTACTCCTCAAATATTTGCATTTCATCACACTTAGAGACAAAAATATTGTTTTGTACGTGACTTTCTCAGTTTCTCATAAGTCTTATCTGTAGTCAGATGACTGTCTTCGGAACAATGAGACTTTTTTCATGTTCTACAATTATCTATCGTGTGACGTGTCATGTTCAAGGGTCAAAAACTCGCTAGCACTTAAAAATTCATTCGCAACAAGAAAAACAACTCTGTGATAACAAACATGACAACACCACGACAGAACCATTACAACACTTTGATAACATTATGAAAATGTAATGACAATACTATGACAACACTTTGGAAACGCTATGACAACACCATAACAGCACTATAACAACACCATGAAGACATTATGACAAGACCATGACAAGACCATGACAACATTCCCCCAGAGAGACGACACGATAAAGTCTGTATTCACGACCGTGATAAAGCGACTATCGATAGAGGACAGCTCACTGTTTGGCCTTCTGCACTCGTCCGGGAAGGGGTTCCTGGAGTTCGTCTCTCCGGAACACAAACTTAAAATGTACGCCCCCGACAAGTGGAAGTCTGATGCTCCTACCTCCCCGCCGGTCGCTCTGAAGTTGGGGGTAAAGTTCTATCCACCCTCCCCTCACAAGTTTGTCAATCAGGTCACACGGCTTCAGTTCTTTCTTCACATCAGGAACCTTATTTTAGAGGGTAAGTTGAAGTTTAAAGTTTTTAATTCGGCTTTTGTAGTTATAGCTCGATTAAGCAGTTTCTAAATTCAGGCAACCGCCGTTATTTTGTTATACTGTGACCTATTCAATTTTGTGATTTTGTCCTAGAATTTACAAGTGAATACAGATTACTAATTTAAATTCTACATTTCTACCACAGAAAGATACCAGATCACGAAGGACACTGCTTTCGACCTAGCTGCACTAGCCTTACAAGCGGATATGGGGGATTATTACGATAGGACGGGGAACCAATATTTTGACCCTTACAGCTACGTACCTCCTGATGTGAGTAATCCTGTCAGTTCGAAGAGATAGTGACTACTTGACCAGCTTCCTTGTATTCCACAATAGCATAGCCAGGATAAAACACTGAGCACTGTCGCCTTCTCTCTTTCCCCCTCGTCATTTAAGATACCATACTAGAATGTATGTTATAGACTTTGTATACCCTTGGAGTACCGATACTAGTACCAATATCTGTACGAGTACCAGTACCAGTACCGGTACCAGTAACAGTGCCAGTACCAGTACGACTCTTCACCACTCCTCCCAGGTTATGTCGACCTTGTCCTACATCTACGTCAGTAAAGAGATCCCCATGTTGCACAGCAAGCTGGACGACATGAGTCAGAACGAGGCTGTGTTGAGATATCTCCAGATCGTTGCTAAGTTACCTGACTACGGGGTCCACTTCTTCCAGGTAAGATGTTAGCTACATCATACGAGTCTTATACATAGTTTTGTTTTTCTCCAAATAACGCTGAAAGATTCTTTATAGAAAACAGGCCAACCGCAATTTTCATTCTAGCTGACCGTTTCTGGTAAAATTCGATATGACTGAATCACAGAGCAAGGACCTCGCATGGCTTTAACGATCTCCCTACCGCCGTCAGGTAAACGAACGAAATCCATACGAGGTTGAACACAGTACAATAGGGGTCGCTCTACAAGCTGTTATACTCTACGAGAAGCCTAAAGATTCTACTCTTAAACGAGGCACTGCTCACAGGTGTGATAATATAAGTCATTGTAACGATTTTAGTTGCCTTTATAGGGGACAGAGATGTTTTTTATATACTATCTGTTTCTTAGAGCTTTGATTTATATATTATAGTACATTTAACTAGCCATATGTTTTACATTTTAGAGGTCGTTCAAAAGCTAAGGTCGCTTTGTTCTATTTAAATCGCTGAGAAACTTATTTTATTTATTTTCATTTTTTTATTTCTTTAGGTACACATGGAATCAGATAGCAAACTTGTCTTATAAAAACAAAACGTTTATCCTCGATGTAACTGTAAGCAGCAATGGTAAAAAGAGTAAAAACGAGCGAAGATACAACTTCGAAACTGGTTAGTAATGCTTTCTAGTTTATTGTAGTAAAATGATGCTCTCTATAACATTGTTGTGAAATGATTTATGTTTATGTTATCACGCCGATTTAATTATAACAATTTAGAAATCACGTAAATAACATATTCATCGTTCATTTTCGGAATTTAGGACGCGTTAAATTGCACGCTTAGGTCGGTTACGGCCTACAGGTTTGGTTATGAGTCTGGAACGAATTGGAAAAGATAAACATTTGATACACGTTTGAAAACAATGACAACATAATGACAATAGGAACATAAAATATTCCATAATATCAGAGTGATGGCAACCACCCCAGAAAAGACACTCGACGGACTCATTTATTTTTGAATTCTTTCGTGAAAAATAGTACGACATTTTATTAATGCTGAACTATATGAAAAGTTAGAGTTGCAATGCAAAGTGAAATTTGACGGCGAGTCCGATGATGACAGCTCCGAAATCCGATTAATCATTAAAATTTAACTGCAAAACGATACTGATAGCCACGTTTCTTTTCTGGCTGGAGGCACTGATAATAATTATACACATCAATTATCAGTGCAGCCGTTCTTTTATAATATATAATATATATAATTCATTCTTGGGCTCTAATTTAAAATTAAAAAGTTCTACTTCTCTACTTCCAATAACAGTATAGTATAGATAGTATAGTATAAATAGTTTTTGTAAGAGTTTCCATAAAATCTTTTATGATCGAATGTCATAGCCTAATCATAACTCTCGTTGATTGGTTCTAAACGAAAATAAGAACCAAAAACGCCAAAACCGTCACTGAGATGCTCAGAACGGAGCTCCCTGGACTAGCCCCTGTAGGCCCAGCGAGGGAATCATCAGACTTTTTACACTTAACCTCAACACTTGGAGTAAAGATCCGTCAATATTGCAGGTTAGATTCTTCGAAGACTCCGACTCGTCGAAGAGCACTACAAAGCCCTCGTTACAAGTAACCGTGTAGATCTCGTCCTTGTTCAAGGTCGCAGAAGCTGGTGTAACTGTCGCGTTGGCAACAGTAGGTTTCTCACAAGGAACCGGGATGAATTCCCCGATGTTATCCGCAACAACCCCGATATCCTGAGCTCCGGCGAGGGTGTTTCCCGGGGGAAAGTACTGACAGAAAATGAAGTGAGAGTAGAAGGTGGTGGACTGGACAGTGAGTGCCGATTGTCCGTACCCGCAGTTAACCTGTTTGGTGCTCTTCCAGATCACCTGTTGACCTTCGTCAGGATCGCTGCTCCTGTAATCGTACCACGACTTTATGACGCTTGTGTAGGCTTCACTGTTTGTGAAATAGCCACCTGGCTGGCCTATGTTTCCCTTATTTTCTCCGAAAGCTTTCCCAGTGCTATGTGGAGTAAAGGTGGCGATAGACATGGAGTCAGCTGTGAAAGTGACATCTTCCCCCGACACTCCGTAACAGAGATCAGGAGTATCTTCGTGTTTTTGTCGGTACTTGTTGTGTTCCTCAACTATAGTTCGCTCGTCATCCGTCAAGGTTGAGGTGTCTTTACAGACGGCATCCGTTGCCTGGATGAATGCGCTGAACAGCAAAATTGAGAGTATTGAGTGACTTGCCATCTTTCGCCTGTTAAAAGATGACGCATTATTAAAGAGTGTATTATCGAAATCTATCAAACTTGTTCAGCAAAATATTGACAAAATATTAATTAGTATGGTAATAAATATTTTACTTTAAAGGTGATATATTTCCCGTATCTTGCCATTTGGGTTTGACGGGCCCAAATGGCAATATTGTTCTGATACGTTTTGTTCAGATGATGATAATGGTGAGAAGTCAACAAACAGATGATAATGGCTAGAAATCTTCGTTAATTACATCTTTAGGGCCCACAATATATTTAATCAGATAACTTTGACACAAAACAATAATCAGATAACTCGAGGCACTAAAACTGAAAATTAATGCTTAAAAGGCTGGACTACAAAAATTAAAATAAACAAGCATAAACATAAAGTACAAAAGAATACGCTTGTCACAATATAATCATAATAATATGATATACACAAATATGCACAAATATGCACATATAGTTATACACTTAAGTACGACATACCGTCAGTATGCGAGGCAATTGTGCCTTCTATAATCGTATAATCATCGATCTATTTATAGCTTTAGATTTCTTACGTCTTGTTATGCAAGATATGAAATCGTAGGTGTTTTATAACTCTTTCACACAATAAATTGATTATTAACGGGTCAGCGAATCCTGGGCCTACAGCCCTCAAAATGTTAACCGGGTGATTACATATATGTTTACACATGTTTATATATATGTTTACACATATACTCAAGTACAACATACCGTCAGTGTAACATAAATTATTGAGGATTTAGCCGGTTTGATGTGCTCTCCAAATATAAGAATATGGAATGACAGGGCCTATATTTGTCTCATCTACTATACCTCTCACCTCCTTGATATAGATATATAGCAGTTTGCAGTTGTTAAAATTCAAACTTCTTATTCTAGAAATACTTGGGGACTGGGGAGTCGCCGTTTTAGAATAAACAAGTAAAAACGTGTTTATACTCGTATTATAGTTATCAGTTGTAGAGACTTTAGCTATGCGAACGAATTTGTTTATTCTATCTTTTTTGCCTTAAGACTTCGAAGGTTAAGAAAAAGAAACTCTAACTAAATTAAAGTTCGGTCGATTAAACACCAAAAAACAATTTTATTTATTAGTATTTCACAAAAACTATGCCACAAATTCAAAACCACACTTGTGTAAACTATGTAACAAACAAATTAACAAATTTGGAAGCAACATGAATAAAGTTTAGTTTTGTGAAATTTGACAGCATGCCAGGGGACGAGTAGAAAGAAAAAATGAGCTGAGTGGAGCCAAGGGGAAAACCTCGGTCTGTCAGCTAAAAAAGTACTGGTGTCACCAGAGTGCTTGTGCGGTAAGAGATGCATTTTAAACAATAAACTGAACGAAGGTTTCATGCCGCAAAGTCATCACCACACAATACCTGGTCCGAGCCTGTTTAAAATCCTGAATGAGACACGAATGCACTGTCTGATGTACAAGTGCACTGTCTGATTTGCACATGCAGTGTGTCGGCTGGGTGGTGTAGTGGTTTCATTACGCCTCCCATGCGGCAGACCGGGGTTCGATCCCCGACTGTGTCAAGTCGGCCAGTCACTAGACTGCGTCTGGTACAGGTCCGGCTGGAAATGCACACTCCCTGGCTCGTAAGATTAACCCCCCTACAGCTTGTTTAGTGCCTCGTCACGGAGTGGCTCAGGATTACAGAAAAGGAGATGGGCACCTCAGGCTATCCCGTCTAAGAGAGTGACCTAAATTTGCATTGCATTTGCATTGCACTGCCTGATGTACACACGTGCACTGTCTGATGTTTAGTCAAGATTGTTTCCCATTATAGTATCCAGCATTCTCTAATTAGCCGTCACCTGCCTATTTACTCGTACCAGAGGCGGGTAAACATTGGTAGTCTAGTTGAACATCGGATAATACGTTTTGACGGATTTCAAACCGTCGAAGAGGAATAATTAATCGAAAAAGTGTGTTAAAATGAAACTACGACTGTTGCGATTTTAGAGAGACGAAGGGAAAAAGGGAGAGGAGCCTTTGGGTTCGGTACTTATTCCCGATCTGTAAACTCTTTACAATTTAGCGTATAGTATGAATGAAATTTATCAATGTTTGAATTTGAACAATAAAACTGAAAGTAGAACATAAATAAAAAAAATTAGCATTTTTATTTACGCATTCGGGCTTGCTATAGCATGGTTCCCAAATGATTTGCAGCTCTTATAAAGTGTTGCATATGAAACTGTATAATTGCTGACTAACTGCACCAAATCTTCGACACCTACGCAAAAATTCTAAAAGTCTCAATTTTATTCTAACATCCAGTATGCAAAAGCGAAATAACTTAGACAGATACGTACTACGATCGAATTTGAAAGAGGACATTCTTCGAAATCTTATTTATGAATAGGACTAAGGTATGTAAGCATCTTTTTTGTAAAAATAAGACACCATGTTCTGCAATATTTCAATAGGTATAACACCTGCTATGTGACTGTTATCTTCTGACTGAAAGTTTATTGCCAGCTGACAGGCAACAAGCATAATTCTTTAACAACTTTATAAACGTATAAAATAATCGGATAAATCTTAAGATTAAGTCGATTATTTTATACGTTTATATAATAAACTTTCAGCCAGTAAATGACATGTGTTATACTTATTGAAATATTGCAGAACAGTGTATAATTTGTTACAAAAAAGCCCGCATACCAATTATAGTCCTATTCATAACTAAGTATAACGTACGTTCGATCGTATCATGACGTATGAATGGGTAAGCCTAAGACTATGAAATTAGGTATGCAAGAGAGTAGGGATGGTAATACTATTAAAACTAATCATGTTTATGGAAAAGTTGTCTAAATTTCAATATTTAAAAGTGCGATCAACACACAAAATTGTCTGGATAAGACAGGTGGAGTGTGAAGGGTGAAGGGAGGGAGATTGAGAAGGTGGAGGGAGATTGAGAGGGAAAGGGAGTAAATCTAATTTCAGGGTTACTTCACAGTTTACATTCCATGATATGTTCATCTGCACGCAAAAATCTACGATCTTGCTTTGTTGTGTGTAAAATTAAATTTTAGCAATTAGCATTCAGATGAATTAGATCGCTGATCAGATTGAGGTACAACACAACAATTTCACAACAACCAGAGGCCATGTCATCCCCATATTATGGAATGGCTTACGATGCGTGCTCCAAAATCCTGTTGTATAACCCTGAGCCACACCGCACCAAAATACTGAACTAGATGGGGGGAGGGGGGCAGTCCTACGTACCAGGCATTGTTAAACTCTAGCCGAGACTCTACCAGATTCAGTCTGGTGAATTGCCACAGAATCGAACCCTGGTCTGTTACGTTAGCGACCACAAGCGGTTTGGAGAACAAGAAATGCTTGCTTAATCAGCGTATTTAAGAAAACTTACTTTCAAGCTCAACAGGCGACTACATTATAAAAAACACTATAAACTTCCATTTCTCAAAATGAGAAATAGTAGATACCAACTTGTATAATAAGGTCAATGGTCATGTGAAGAATTTGCAGTGTCTCGTGATGACGAGTCGTGTCTGTGGTTGGAAGTGTGCATGAGTAAGTCGTGTGTGTTGTGGAGGGAGTCTAGGTGATTGCGATTGTGCAGTGCGGATTTTGTTGGATATGCTTGTGAGTGGTCAAGAGGATAACACATGAAGTGAATTGTGAACAAAGTCGTTTGTTTGAGTTATGAAGTGCAGCTTCGAGATATGACACTGTACACGAACTGTACATTATGTTACAGATGCAGGATGAAATTGTCGATGTTATGGACGATGTTATTGGAAACGGATAAGAAGCTACTGGACAAGTGAAATAGGTGGTTTTTTACTTCAAAAATATTATCAACGACTAGAAAAAGATAAAAACAACCAACAACAACAACAACCAAACCGTAAATATATATACACAATAATAACTTAAACGGACATAAGCCGTTTCAAAGCTCAAATGAAATACTATACTCATAATAGTCATTACTTTCATACATAAATATTTACATAATGTACTAAACTCAAAAGTTGCTCTAAAACGCAATTGTCCGGCAGCCGGTCCGACTGGCGACTAAAGCTCCTCATGACATCCGGCTGACATGCACGTGTCACGCACACGTGACACGCCACTCTTCCTCCCCAGTCTGATGATACAGAATTTTGACCGTTAAACACGCGTGAACTTTCAGTGTCTGATGTACACGTGCATTGCCTGATAGACACTGGCACTAAAAATTCAGAGAAATGAAATTATCGAAAACGTATGATATCACGTCTGAACGTAAATCTAACCTAATGACACCCTCCCTCAGAGAGCACGAAGATCTCCAGGGCCATCATGACGCTGTGTGCTGACACACACAAGTTCTACATCAAGCTAAAGAACATGCTGCCGCCCGAGAAGGGAGAAGAGCCGACCTTCTCAGTCAGAGATTATACGCCCTCACCAAGATCGGTCATCACAAACAACAATGTGAGTTCGATTTGCAGTACCGCTCAAGTTATCTTCTAATGGGTTTCAATAGTTTGTGAGGCGGATGTTGTTCTGTATCATAACCCACCTAGCACTTCCTTAGTTTTACAACAATCTCATGAATCCTTACTCTGCAGGGTCCTGAAGATGCAGACGCTGGAGATGCTGAATCGCCTAAAAAGGTTGCTACAAACCACTCGGACGACAACGCGACTAAAACCAGTCCATTCAGCTTGATCGACAACGAGTTTGAGTTTCTCTATGACAATACTGACAGAGCTGACAGACAGACAGATTTACCTTACAGTACACTAAATCGTTTTGTCGCATCACGTGGACCTGTTTTTGAGGTTTTTGGTGATGCAGATGAGATTGAACGGCCTTATCGTGATTCTGAAGATGAAATTGATATTCCTGAGAAGCCTCAAAGGGTGAGGGTTCAGAGTGATGGTTTGGATGTTCCTAGCATTGCTTCGAGTGTCCGTTCTTGGAGTCTAGAGAATCTTGTAGCATCGCAAAACAGAGGACTTGTAGCCCAACCGCTGATGGAATTGGAAGCCGACGTTATTTTTGTTGACACTCCTAATACACATTTAAACTCAAACAGCGCTGATCTGCGTTATCCAACTTCCACTGCTAACTCTAGAAATTCACCGGACTTCGATTTAAATGGTAACAGATTCACAGAAACTGACAAATTTGCTCTGTCCTTCAAAACTAAGGGAAACTTTAGAAGTTACAAAGCTAAAAAGACACAAGAGAAAAAAGCCAAGAAAAAAGGGGTGCCATTTTTTAATCTACGCAGGACAAAAAGCACGACTGATGTTCCTGACGCAAAAGATCTTGTCCAAACCCTAGAAAACTTTAAGGCTGAACACGAAAATTCAAGGGGAAAAAACCGCTTGAAGCGGTCGCAGAGTGGGGTGGTTGAGATGCCTGCTGCTTACTTTCAGCTAGACGAAGATCTGAGACCGGGGGTGGTGATGAAAGAGAGAGCTAAGGAGAGAAAGAAAAGAAAGAGACTGAAGTTGCTGAGTCGAGCTCAGCGGTTAAAGAAGAAAGGTAGCTCCACGAAGATATCGGTTGATGATTACCTGACTGCGAGCGAGTACGAAAGTGAAGACGAAATTTGCTGGATCGAGTCGCCTGGTTACCAGGTCCAATCTACACCTTCTGAACTAGACCTGGAGAGCCATAGTCAGCTGCAAGCTCCTGCTAACTCTCAAGATCCATCAGCAAACATCTCGACTTCTGATCACGTGACAAGGGAGACGCCTAAACTCGCAAGGAGAGTCTCCTTCCACGCCGACACTGTGATTATCCCCAGTCCATGGACCATGACTACAACCCCAGATTCTGGATCTCCTTCAAGCTCTCCTGATCTTCCATCGCCTCCTCCTTTTCTCGTTTCTCCCTTAGTTTCCGACAAGAACTCGTTCCACTCCTCACAAGAAAGTCTCACAACCCGACCTATGACCCCTGACATAGCACCACCTTCACCTGTTGCTATGGAGACCACCACCACTAGAGACGTGGAGTTCGGGGAGGATATTATCACTCTGAACATGGAGGTAGACCCTGGAGTTACACATCTAGATCACGTGACTCGGGAACCTAGAGCTGCTGACATCGGGGTACAGACATCAGTGAGAACCTTATCTTTCGGTTGTGGCGACTGTTCCGTAGATTCTCGCAGTTGTGAGGCTGACCTGTAGGTTATCCGGAGTGAAAACTCTGGACTGGGGCTAAGTTGATTTGGATAGAAGTAAATATAATTCTTAGAGTGGGGTTGTATTGTAGTTTTATTGAGGATGTGTACTTGATACTCGATCATTGATCGTATTGAGATTGTTTTTTGGTATTATCTCATAATTTCGACTGTTTTCTTGAAAAAATTAATTTTATCTTTGTCCTTGTTTCTTTTTATCTTCACACCGAAATTACTCTAACTTTAAAAAGACAAAACCGGACGATTGACACGACTTGCGAATTTTTCAAAGATTCTCCTGATTTAGCCCGCTCTCTGACTAAACTTTGACTTTCGCTAATGCCCTTCAGACACTTGGTAGATCCGAGTCCGACCAGTCAGTTTCTAAACATCCTTCACCCAACATACAGGTATGTTGAATATATGTGCAGAATATTGCCTGGTTAGAAATCCGTTGTAGGATGCCCAAGTCTGGTACAAACTAAATTTCTGTATAACACTTAATTTGATCAGGTATGTATCGTACCTTTATTTTAACAAACTAAAATCCTAGTGGTTAAGTCGCTATATTTCCCTGTCCTACAGTCGATACAAAAGTACGTGTGCCTGACAAAAGCAGAGAGCACACAAAGCCTGGGACTGACCATAGTTGGAGGGGACGGGAGTGAGGGTATCTACGTAGACCAGCTGGCTAACGGTGGTCTCGCTCATGTTGATGGCCGGATTCGAAAAGGTACTTTTTCTTTGTGATGTAGTGTCGGTGGAGAATAAAGACAATTCAGATGTTTGCCCTTGGGATATGGGGTGATAAAGCTTTGTTAGTTAGTTATTAATGAGGTAGAACATGATTATCATCCCCTGATTCCAATCGACCTTCCCTCCTCTTCTTATTCAAACAAGACAATACCCCATGGGATTACACATTTTTGAGGTAAACTCCACTCTGCACTTCCCCAGGAGACATGTTGCTCTCAGTTAACGGGATGAGTCTGAAAGCCATGTCCCACCACGACGCAGTGAGTCTGATAACACGGCAACCCCGGAGAGTGGAGCTGGAACTGATAGAGACGTCTGGAGAGATTCCTTATCACGTGACAGCTGAGGAGCGGGGCCGGTTTGGGTCGGATAGTGGCGAGTCTTTCGGTTAGTTGTCGGCAAACTGGTCCATTGAGTATAAGTCTGAAAGATAACTATTCTGGGAAATAATTTCAGTTAAGATTAAGCCTTATATTAAAATAGTGAAGCCGATGACATCTGCATTTACTTCAACCTACTAAATTTGAAAATTGACATGTTTCAGAAAAAGATTCTCCCCCTACTAACAAGAAGCAGCTGGACATGAATACGTCAAATTCAG
Organism: Mnemiopsis leidyi; assembly: GCA_000226015.1. NCBI lineage: Eukaryota > Metazoa > Ctenophora > Tentaculata > Lobata > Bolinopsidae > Mnemiopsis > Mnemiopsis leidyi. Next base: position 220,282 of record JH156332.1, read on the forward strand.
CTTCTGCAACATCCAGCAAAGGTCCCTGCCTCGGAAGATCAACTAAAAACGCGCTGCCTAGCAACGGTACACAGTTGCCTCGCAACGACATCTCCACTCTACCTGAGTCTCTACAAAACAGACTTGCTATGCAAGAGAGGTAGGTTTTAGGATTTAAGGCCCTTGGTTTACACCTCTTTTCGCCTCTTTAACCTTAGAAATTAATTTTCGCATACTATGATCTTTGTAGGAATTCCGGACTTTTAAGTTAGGGTTCTAACACAGATCACTTTTCAGATATAATTTAGTGCGACAACCCCAGCCTTCCACCCAACCCCCCGCACCTAGGACACACGCAACTCCAGGCTACAACCAGTACCCGTCACTTCAGGTTAATACTTGTCCAGTTAAAACTGCAATGTGTCCATGGCTACTGTTGAATAACTACTTGTTTCAACTTTGTTTCCTCTCTGTCGAAGTTGACGTGACATGTAACTACAGAAGCACTATTCTCAAGTCAATAATGTGAACATTACCATGAGTCTTGAACACAGATTTGTTATGAATCGATCATCATGAGATAGATGCGTTATTACACAAGTTCTAACATTAAGATGTTTAGTCTCCAGGTCGGTTCAGAAGTGCTAGTCTTGCGACGGAGGGAGAGGAAATCATACCAGCTAACTGTAACGGGTAAGTTACTAATCTACTGCTTTCATATATGAGGACTGGATGAATTTGATGTACTTCAGTTGTATAAAATCTGTGCCCAGTTATATAAGATCTGTGCCTTGTGATATAAGATCTGTGCCCAGTGTTGTACGAGAGTATAGACTAAGGATACGCATGGATTCTGTATTAAGTTTTTTACCCTGACTCGCAGTCTGATCCTACTCCCCGACAGAACAACAGACAGAGCAGCTCCACTAAAACGGAACCTGACACGAGGCAGTTCGGAGCAAATCTCCCCTCCGAATGTGGAGGGTTCTGAGAGCGGCTCGTTTTGCTCGGACTACTCACCCGGTCAGATGGTGCTTAACCAATCTGACAGTGCCAGGTATTGTACTTCTATTTGTATTTTGTACTTGTGTGATTTTGTAATCAGTCGCAAAACGCAAAGCGTGCCCCCAGCTAGAAAAATGGCTCCTATAAGGCATCTGAGGATATATTTTCGAATTCGGAATTAGCAGATAATTGCCTAACTTATGTAATCAAACTTCTTGACAATGAAGGCTGTTTACTAAACAGTGTTTAGGGGCAATTATTGAGGTTTAATTAAAGCTGGGTCCTTAAATTCCATTTATGTGATTTTGCCTAAAGTTCACCTTTAGGCAAGATCATAAAAATAATTCATAATGATTTTTTTAAGGAGTTTCACGTATCATATTGTTGTCTCACCGCATACTTGACTTGGTGCAATCACTGGACGAACACATCAAAAACTTGAGATTTGTACTGCTGAGGATAATTTCAACTAACATACTATACTAATACAACAAAGTTGGGATTTAAGGGCTTTTTCTTTGAAGTTATACCACATTATCCTACATCAACACGACGCACTGTGTTATGTTGTTTTTAATAATCTTTGAAATTGAATATAAATGTAAGTGTAACGTTTCAGTATCGTCAAGAGCGAGGGTGGACGCTCTGAAGTTTCCAATAGCTCTAGTCACAAAGTTTCCTTGTCTAGGTAAGACAGCAGAACTTGTTGTTGAACTTTAATGCATCGTATTTATCTTAAGTATCACTATTATCTGATTAGTATTAGTATTATATGAATATAATCCACACAGATTTCTGGAGCATGTTTTCTCCAATCTTAAGTATCGCAGACTTTTTGCTCTAGAGAATTCTCCTGCAGAGACCCTTTTTCGCGGATATTTACGGTGTATTTGACCAAGCAGCGAGGTAGTCTGGGAATGAGTATAAAAGTCGAAAACGGTTCTACATACGTACGAGACGTATTTCCGAACGGCCCTGCCGCGGCTTCTGGCATGGTTGAAAAAGGTATTTGAATTTCGAGCTGGACTGAAAAAATTGCTTTTTCAGTTTCACAACTTAAACAAACACGCTTATACATATCTGCATCGATACATGAGACTGCCTTTTAATATGCTGGACAAATCTAAAGTCTAGGACCTACGAAGGAGAACAAAGGAAGCTAACAATCGGTTACCCAGGTGATGCAGTGCTCAGTGTTAACGGAGTAGACCTCTGTGGCTTGTCTAACCAGGCCGTAGTGAATGTTCTGCAACAAGCTCCCAACAATGTTACCATTGTTATGAGCTGGGGAACTGGAACTGTTAATTCTAAAAGTTAGTGTCAAGAGATTACGCGGTTTATTTTACTTTAAGCTCGACCTATCATGTTTATTTGGCCCACTTCACCCACTCCCCAGTTACCCACTCCCTAGTGATCGAGTTATCGACAACTTAACTTACTAAGTTCACACGCAGTACCTTCCTTATCAACCTCAGGCCCCGAATCGAACAGATTGGGAATGCAGTTTAGAGTTACGCTGAGTAGGAGTTCTTCTGGGTTTGGATTTTCTACTAGGAACACGTACATGGGCAACGAGAGTTTTATCAGGATAAAAACTGTCCATCCCGGAGGGCCCGCCTCTCTAAATGGCTGGTTAGATTTTTACAGATTTCACATCAATATATACTGATAATCTTGTTGTTGTTTTTTGAGACTCGAAAGTCGAATTTAGTCTTTTTTGCGAGTCTCACTATAAGTATATTTGCGATCTTAGACATTAAAGTATTACCTTCGATCTCAGCCTAGAGGAAGGGGATATTCTGATGAGTGTGGGAGAGTACTCTCTAGAAAACCTCAGCGACAGAATCCTCTCCAACGTTTTGTCCTCCGTCGACTGTCCAGCAGTTTTCACGGTCTATCGTCCGGATACAATACGGACTTTCAATCCAAGAAAGTTTGAAGTCGGGAAGATATTTCCCCATTCAGTTTTAAATGGCGAGGATTTGTCGGGCTTTACTCTCTGTTCAGGGTACCCTTGTAAGTTAACTTTAAGGCATTGATAGTCTGACAATTTATTAATATTAGACAATTTATTAATATTATTCAAATTGCAGAAATCATGGATGTATGTCATTTTATCGTATTCTGATTCATGTAAATATTTCACCAGACTACCAAAATATAAACGAAGCTGCCGATCTACAAAAGAACGACCGCTTGTTGAGGGTAAGCATGAGATAGTTCTTTTTCCTCAGCTCTGTCAGTGTTTTGGGGTATTTACTCTAACCAGTGGCTCTCTTAAATGTCACTGGTTAATCTCTCGTACTCTCCCGGAAGTTCGGATGTAATTGTGGATCAATTTTTCAGGTGGGCTCAACGTGTTGCCAAGGAATCAAATCTCCTCAGCTACATTCGATCATACAAGAATCTTCAGTCCTTGAAACGCAGATATTCAGGCCTTCTAAAGAACAGTAAGTCCACAATTTCGCTAATAATAACAATTTAGTACTTATTAGCAGGGACCCGTACCCCGTCATCCGAAGATTCCCTCTTCATCCGGGCCCCGGCTCTCTCATCAGCTCCTGAGCTAGCAAGCTAGCTGGCGCAGAAACGTGCGTGGAGAACATTGTAGTGCAGTTTCTGTCACAAAGATGCCTCCGCGCGTTACGTCGAAGCACCGAGAAATTAGCGGGAGCAACTGTAGGATTTCTGTTTTTTGTAGAATCATGCAGTTCAATGTAATGGACAAATCACTGCCTGTGTAGTCGAGAGCTCGGAATGTGCACTAAAACTCAGAAAAACTATTTAGCCTTTAAAAATTGTTAAAATGCAATTTTCCGGCTATTCGCTACAACCGGCAGCGCATGGAGCCGACGTCAGTCATGCTAACGGCGAACAATTTGATCGAGATCGTGTTAACTGTGATTTCTAAATATAATTCGCCATTAAATCAAGACTTTTACATTGTCCCAAATTCCAATGCTTGCACTTTGCAGAACACAATGCTTGACCTAGTACAACATGTCTTTTAAACCAACATTCAGTCTACATTTTACCACTTTGCAGTGAGCGGAAGAGGGCAGGAGTCAGGAGAAGTAAAGCTGAGTTGCATTGTATTGGCGTACAATAAACCGGGTGGAAGGTGCTATATACACGCTGCACACCTACAATAGTAATTTTCATATCCTGCAACTGCCTGAGAAATTAGTGTTAATAAAGGGCAATACTCGAGCAATGTCGCCGGATCTAAGGTTTAATTGACCGTTCAAATTCCGTGCACCTTATAGAGGGATACATTAATGGTAAGGGACGTGTGACTCATCATGGCTTGAGGTTGAGTCAACATGATTTGGAAGTGCTGAACTCAAATCTGCAAGGAGTAAACAGTAATTATTCAGCACGTATTCAAAACTCCGCATTAAAACATTATTATGTCATAAATATCTGAAGTTCTCCATGTATGGGTATTCCAATTCGGCAATGGGCTAACTGTACTGCATACACTATACCTATAAACGATACGATGCACCCTTCTCTATTCCTCCACAACCCCCTTTGCTCTAGTATACATTGTAGTCTTGAGTCCTCTATTAGTCGCTAACCTATTCACAGCAGCAGTAAGTAATAATACACATCAAGTTGTGTAAAAACCAGTCAACCAGTAAAACCAAGCACACAAACTCAGACATTTTAAACATATTAAATCAGCTGCTGGGTTGTCGTGTAAATTAATTACTGCGAGGCTTGTTCATAGAAATCCGGCCAGTCAGGACAGGATCTAGACGTGTGTAAATCTAATTATAGAAACCTCGCGTATCGACATACTCTTAACTTTCTCGCGTTGGCAAATTAGTTATTTGTAAAGGCTTTTTGGAGGAGGGATGTTCGCTGTATCATTTATATGTTACGATAGGACACTATTTCTATTTCAGGCCGCGATTTAACAAGCAGTCTCATGAAGGTAAGTGATCAGATTTATACTCTGAGAAACAGGAGATCATTGGATATCCAGCTTTAAAATCTTTTCTTACATAATGAAGCATCGACTAGTTATATAAATCAGTTCCTTCAAAACTAGAATTCGAATATTTGACTTCCTTTGAAGAAAGCAATGAGCACATTTTACAACAGTAAATACTTGTACAATGTTGACAAGGATGTACATTGTACATACATTTTGCCTGCAGGTGTGGACCGGAAGATGGGTGAAATGAACATTGCCGACACTCCCACATCTATCGACAAACTCATGGTGAGCTTTTCTCAACTAGAAATTATGTGTCCGTTTTTCTACGGATAAGCTTGTTCTTAAATTTGTAAGGTTCTAACGCGCGAAAAAATAAAATCAAGGTATTTGTTTTACAAGTTGTTTCCTTATCCATCCTTTACCTTTTATTTTACTATTTATTCATTACAAACGTTATAATTTGGAGTTACTTTTGACATATATATGTCTACAGTGTTGCATGATAAGCAAAAAGCAATTAATCAGTGTACCGTGCTATTGTGTGTGCGTACTGAATAGCGCCAACCAACCTTTCATTAGTGCAAGCAAAGTATCCAAGTTTACAAAAGAAGTGATCTCATGTGTTAGAAAATACCACCGAGATGGGTAAATATAGAGTTCTGATAGAAGTCCACGAATTATACAATTCACAGTCACTAATATGTGTTAAGACTTAAGCTGAGAAAGACGTTTAAGTTATAATTTCTATTATGTTAAAACGACTGGAATATTAGTTTTGAACACGGAAAACATGATAGGAAAGTGAATAAAATCGCATTGTGGAGTGAAAAAATGAAACCTTGACCGTCATATGAGGCAGAGTTGTGAAAAACCACCGGAGCTATTCACGATACATAGCTACTTGTCCGACTTTATGGAGTAAAGTGGAATTTTCACAGAATACTCAGTCGTGTCAACCTGTTAACAGCGTATCGACAAACTACTTTATAGTACACACCATCGATTGTTAAAATAAATGCATTTCCAAAAGGTAAACATACATACAGTACTATATAGTTGTACCTATATAGCTGTATAGTGCATGCTTACACGGTATGTCTATTTACAACTTCTCCATCAAATCAAGCCGGAAAGAACATGTAAATTGACAAATTTCCGTTTTTTTAGTTTTCTCATCTCCTGATCCCCAGTCTAATAAGTTTATGTTTTGTCGACACGAAGAATGCAGGGACCAAGGAGCACATTCCAACCTGCTCCCTCCGCAAGCTTTCTCACATCAAACCTACATCAAGAACATTACCATTAACTTGCGATCTGCATCCTCAGGAAAATGCGGAGACGATAATTCTATACAAGAAAGAAGCAGGACTAGGTTTCAGTCTTTTGGGACAACACGACGGCAAACGCATAGTTCATGTGAGTACATCACTCTTTGTAATTTACATCAGTTTCAATTAAGTTACGGCGTTATTTCTGACTTCGGGATAACAAATATTAAACAATCATATTAACGAATATCAAACAGAGTAGATTATGGCTAGGCATTAGCCTGGCTGGATAAATACCGAGTTATGACATGAGGTCATCTTGACATCGTGTTCCCGAATTCAAATCTGGGACGAGTGGAGTGTTTTAGGAATGTATGAAAAAAATTCAAGTATACGGGTTCTGCTCACTGACAGTTCATGATACTGTTCTTCGACGATATTGTGAAATATTTCATGATATGGCCAATAACCAATTCAGTTGGTAACGAACTACGCAATATTATCTTAATAACACGATAGCCGAAACACAATAATTATTAGACAATATTCAATGAAGCACTAATTACATGTTAATTACAGGGGGTTACAGTAAAGACAGTGTTAGATGTGGGAGCAGCACATGAAGAGGGGAGACTCAAACCTGGAGACCTAATCGTTATGGTATGTTTTTTAATTATGTTTAATTATGTTTAATTATGTTTGTTATTAGGTAATTATGTGATAAATTAACCCCACCCCACCTAGGTATTCTTAAATTGGTTTGTATGGCAACTGGCTAAAATCATTAAGGCACCTCCAAGTTCACACACAGACACACAGACACAGACACAGACCGACACAGACACAGACACACACGGACACAGACACAGACACACACACACACACACACACACACACACACACACACACACACACACACACACACACACACACACACACACACACACACACACACACACACACACACACACACACACACACACACACACACACACACACACACACACACA
>JH156332.1:227499-244883 GCA_000226015.1 Mnemiopsis leidyi
GTAAGGTTTCTTTTTGCTCCATCACTTGACATTTAGCTAATGGACTGACGACTTTACAGATACATTGCGGTACATTTTATTGCAGCCTGGACCACTGTATCTAGCAATGTATGGAGAAGAGTTAGAAGTAAATGTCTTATTCTTCACAACCAGTAACCCCACTAAATCTACCGGGATAAACTACGTCTTAAAGCCAACAGTTTAGATCATACAGTTAGAGAAGCCTGTAATTTGTTGTTTTTCAGCGTGGGGTTTCAGACAGCAGCTTTACACTTTACACCCGCTTCACTGAGGCACACAACTGACATTTCTCTCCCTTTCCATGTTTAGTTACTGGCGGGGCGATAGGTGATACATCAGGGTACAGTCCCGATAAGAGTATCTTGAAAAGTGGCGGGAGTGGGCCCACTAATGGGACCGGAGTAGGAGGTGCGAGGGAGAGGTGAAGTGTGAAGTTTCCTATGTGTAAGGTTTCTCTTTAAGTAGTTAGTGCGGGACCATCTACCAGCAGAACAGTTACTGGGGAAGAAGATTTTACGAGATGTAATTGCCTGGGAACCAATGTGGGAACCGATGTTATTGTTGTAAAAGTGATTTCACTTACCCACATTACAATGGTATGTAATATCTGACGGAGTCTGTGTCTGGCTTGTGATCTAATCCAGGAGACGACATCACTCTGACATTGTACACTGCCAGTGTAGAACATGATATCACTGCTGACAGTCGTGCAATAACGGAGTAACTGTCATCTGACTAACCACAAAAAACGCCATGTACACAAACACACACACAAACACACACTTACACGAGCAGTGCTGAACTTGGCAAAGCTAAACATGCACGGTTAGTGGGGAGGGACCGTGTGTCAGCACTGTTTACTGTACAGTTACCGTCAGTTGTTATTACAGAATACAGATGGCTAATGATCGTACAGTATCGTATGGGATCATCGCTTAACAGCTTATTTTGCTGACAAATGACGGTAGGAGATTGGATTATTACTCTTGACTCTGAGAGGTTAAACATTCTGGCTATTCGAAAGTGTCTAACTGCCGTTTAAATAGGTGCCAACTACAAGAAATGTAAGGAAGCTACCTCACACTGCACACACAGTTACCCTTATTACCCTTATTTCGGATTCTTCTCATTTTCACGACAGTAACACTATATACCTGCTGATTGGTTTATTATTATATTTACTTTACACACACGATACACACAAAGTTTGGGAGGTATGCACATTCCATCGCACGGTAACCGTGAGACTTATCTCTTGTTTAACTGCAATTTTACCTATCGTACAGAGAGGCTAGCCGCTAGTGTTTTAACTGGCGGCAGTCTCATGATTGTGAGAGAACGGATAAAGTGGCGAGTGATTAGGTCATAGCGAGATATTAATGGATAGAACTGTGTGAACTTAGTAGTTGAGTATGTTCCTGTTCCTGGCAGAAATTCCCGGAATGTTAAAAACGCGAAAGTTGAAAATTTCGACTTAGGACACGCGACAAAAGATTGTATCTATTATAGAAGGGGAAGAAAAAACCCTCATACTTACAGAATAGGCTAAAGAGCTAAAGCCAACTTAAGAAGGATCAAAATTTAAGACTTTTCGCTCTCAAATTGTTGTAAATATCATCACAGCCCTAGTATGATAAATGATATCTACTCCTGACAAGCCTGCAAGTCTACAATGTTTCTCCCCTGCAGGTTAACGGTAGATCCATGGTGGGGGTGACACAGAGTAAAGCGTTAAGTACGATCAGGAAGAGTAGTGGTGAAGTAGTGCTCACTGTTGTTCCGGGACATAAGCGCGATCTCAGAGACATGACTCCAACAGAGAGGAGACTTGTCGGGTTTACTGAGCAGACTACTGATATGTGATCTCTGGTAAAGCAATGTCAGATGTGATGTGATCTTCTATTGATATTTAACCCGAGATTTTTGGGCGCTATTAGTAGAAATGATATGATTTTGGATAATGGGGATTGGGGATGGCTTATGGTTGATGGTTATTCATTTAAACCGTTTATTACAACTGATTTTGTTGTACATTGTTTAATACTATGTGGTAAGAACACACAGACACCACATCCTTGGTCTGTTCTTAAAAGTACAAGGTTAGCAGACTTGGGTTTAACTGTATCTAAATTCTAAATATATCATGTGATCCTAGTTTTTAAACCGATTTAGCATTATTAAAGGGTGAAAGACGGCATGTCATGCCGGGCATGATTGTTGGGAATACAATACAACTGCAATTACCAAGACGACGACGAGTATGTTCTTTAACAATTGAGAGCTTAGGTAGCACGATTTTGAACAGCATATTTCGTTAATAGATAGTTGAGTTCAATAATTGAATTAATCATATTTTCAGATCATTGTGTCATTATGATCAGTTTACTGGCTTAGTTTTGAGATTTTCAAGATATATGACATAATGCACTATTTCTAACCAAATATAGTATGTATACATGCAGGCATGATGCATACTAGATTGGAGATCGACGTTTGGCTATTAACTAAGATTCTACCGCAGTTAATACGAAGTGTAGTTTAATCGACTGGATGATTTGTAGATTACAGATAAAATTCATGACTGATTTGACTTAAAGCCAGTAGTTAAATACTTAAATAGTACGGCATGATGAATTTCCGACTTTCGATGTATGTAAATTTTATATAAATCTTAATATTTCTTAACTTGAAATGATGTTTTTCTTGTTGAACAATAAATAGATATATAAAATAAATAATCCGACGAATCAGAAACATTGTAGACAGTTACCAGCTAACTGAACCTTCACCATCACCCGGACCGACCCGTAACAAGTACACATCGATATAACACATTACATTACATGTTTAAACCTTTACTTTGAGTACTGGCTGTTGTAGGTAATGAAATCTGACAATGTCTCTATGTAAAAGTCTAGTGTCAGTATAATGTGGTGGCCCTCCTTACTCTCCTCAAATTCTTGGATCTTAAACAGGGAGCTTAGAGTTTGCTTACATTTGTTCTTCCAATACAGGAGATAAGTAGTGTACCCACGTTAACGATTTACAAGAATGGCTAAGTTTAATAGATCGTATACATAGTCTTAGTTAATGGATTTCAAAAATCGCATTACACGTCAAGATAGTCAGTGTGATCACAGTCTACACTCTACACTCTACCGCCCATATTTTCTGGCATTCTGCCATTATTACTTACATCGAGCTGATGTCATGACATCGATACAAACTACACAGTTATTCAATACGTCAGAACTACATAAGAAGAAGCTAATGTAATATAGTCACGCCTATCTTTCATAGCTGCTGCTTACATTTACAAAGTATATAGCGGATACACTTCTATAGCGGATAAACTTCTATAGCGTATACACTTCTATAGCGGATACACTTCTATAGCGGATACACTTCTCTATAGCGGATACACTTCTATAGCGTATACACTTCTATAGCGGATACACTTCTATAGCGGATACACTTCTATAGCGGATACACTTCTATAGCGGATACACTTCTATAGCGGATACACTTCTATAGCGGATACACTTCTATAGCGGATACACTTCTATAGCGGATACACTTCTATAGCGGATACACTTCTATAGCGGATACACTTGCAGTACTGTCACAGTGCAAGCTTAACACGTACCGGTCCGAGTACTGGTTTTGAAATCATGTGTTCAACATTTTAAAAATACTGTTTCAACGGTAAGTAGGTCATAGTTTTTGGAGATTTACATGTTGTAGTTCTCTTATAATCCCACAATGCATGGCATAGACATTGTCCCCATGAATCCATGTTCAATGTTCATTCAGGTTACTCATGTCAGAAAGAAAGTAGCCACATCTTACACACAATAATACCGGTTATATTTGACAAAGAGGGGTACTGTATAAGGTTATTTAGGTACAAGTTCAGAGTCATATAGTATTGCACAATGTTCTATTATCTCATAATGATCACGAAAACATGAAATGTGTAACAGCTATGTCTAATGATCATAAAAACATAAAATGTGTAACAGCTATGTCTACGAAGGGCACTGTTAGGATTCTAACGACAAGACCGCTCCGTGTAACTAATTTCCCTGTCAGAACAGATCGGATTACATGTAAACAACCAGGCTCCCACCCCTGGCCCTGAGTGTGCCGAGTGAGAGTGAGAGAGAGGGGGGGAGGTTCGCAGACAAATTACAGGCCACCTGATGTCGCATTGTGGTAACTGTGTCACATAATGTTTATGTGAGAGCATGGGGATTTATGTGACATTAAACTGTTCTGTGACTCTGTAACCCAGGAAAGGGCGGTGACGTTGTACTTGTGTTATCTTACTGCTACCTACCACCTACAGTTTACACACTGATACTGCTGTTCAAGAAGAGAGCAGAATATAATGCTCGCGGATAAAACCTAGCACAAATCATAGCTGTGGTTAATAAAAATACACAATACGTTCATGAAACAAAAATTTAGAAAAGACACTTAAATAGACACAACGACTGTTGTCGTGAGTTAACAGACCAGGTGCACAAACAGTACTGAGTACAGAAGAATAACATCTCAATGTAGTGTATTGTAGTGAAGTGTATTGTAGTGAAGTGTATTGTAGTGAAGTGTATTGTTGGATTGGATTGATACTTCCAGACATCTCTGTTTTCGCAGTGTCGTAAGTAATATTCCATTGCTACAAGGAAGACTCTTAGTCTTTTACCAGCAGACTCTCCTTATTATACCCTCAATCCCTTCATCTACTTCATCCGGCTTTATCAACCGGAAGTTGTTGCATGGATCGAAACCCTTTTAATAAGTTAAGAAAACACTTCTAAGAACTGAAACCGTTACTCAGTAACCCCTCACCTGTCCCAAATTTCTAGACTTACACAGATCCAGCTGTGAAAGACAGCAAGTCAGTGCTTTTTAACTACAGTTACCTGTCAGTAAAACACAGCATGCAGCTCGAAACATCTACACTCACTGCGTGCTAAAACAGTGAAGTGTGAAAGTTTAGGATTCTTCTGCAACACGGCCCATTTTCCTGCTTTAAATACCTGGCAAGTCATCTTCAAGTTCGATAAAGTGACATTTTACATTTACACTCATATGTAGCTGTTATAAAAAATTGGCGACAGTAGCCTAAGCCAGTAGGTATTTGTGCAATATCAAAACTCGTGCCTGGAAATTATAGTAAGAATTCACATCTTACAGGTTAAATTAGTGGTAAATAAATAATTAGAATGGCAAATTGTTGTGTTGAAACTGAGATTGAGGAGATATAAGATAAGTGCAGGCCTGTGTCTTACTTAATCATAGTAATCGTACTTTTAGTACGTCCGCCTTTATAGTTCAGTCTGAAATATTGTCAAGTGGGAATCTTAAACAACCTCTCTTCTTTCCAGCATCTCAGCGATACAATCTTCCTACAGGTATCGTAACACATTGAAATACAACATTGCGCTAATACAGAAGATATTTGTCACTAAGTCTCAGATCATCGAATGAAATCACTGCCTTAACATTTTACTTAAGTTATGAGTGAAGACTTAGCCGTTCACGTTGAGATGATTCTGCTAGTTTTGAGTTTCGGAACAACAAGTGCGTTGGTTTAATTGGCAAAATCCAACTCGTTGAACAAAATCACGCGACGCTATACATAATTAAGGAGTAATTGAATATTGGAAATTGGAATAGCCTTCGTGAAAGACTCGGTGAATCCTAACGACGACAGAACTCTTAGAAACGACAGAGGGCATACGTAATTCATGAGTTATATTGGGATGTACACTGCTGACTGTAAATAGATATAGATATTGCAAATTGCTATGAGATTTTAATATACATGAGGTGATTTTACACATCATTCTACACATTCATGCGGAACATAGGTTCATAATACAAGGATAAAATAAAAACATAAAAGCTTGTGCTACATGCAATAGCATGTCCTAGATTACGTAATTCTAAGTCTCTCTTTATCCATAGTACAAAGTTCTAAATGTAGCTGCACATATTCCCGATTAAGCGTACAATAAGGTGTTAATTGTGCCATTCAGTGACTTTACACAACTCAATTCCTTACCTCCATCATCGAATTACAACAAATTATTCATATATAGGTTTGTCATAGGGTGTTATGTAAATTTAATCGAATTTTGGTTTTGGCGCTTGACATCTCACAACACACTCCCTATGATAATTTGATTACCGGGCGGCTTTCAGGAATTTTGAAACTTTTTTACCAAGATAAAAGCGGGAATTTTGTAACTTTAAGAGTAAAATTCTAGTTCTAAATCCAGGATTAACGTTAAAAACGGTAAGGATATACAAAATTCAACAAAACTCGATAAAGCGAGCAACTCCTTGAGCAAATAAAACATGAGCCTGGAAAATACTACTCACACCAAGAGATAATTCATATTTTCAACGTTATTTCATGTTCTGTTGTTTGAGAAAATGTAAATAATGACAAAAAACTTTGTCGTTAACTTGTTTGCCTCATTATTATAGAAATTGAAAATTCATTAAATTTTACAAATAATTTGAGCTTTAATAAAAACAAATCCCATAATTGAAAACATTTTACCGGCTACCGCCATCTACTATCGCTAAATAGAAGAAAACGACGTCTACAGGTTATTGTGTTTTTCCAACGAATTTTGTATGCTAATACATTGATAGATTAACAATAAATTTTAGCGCTTTTTAAAACTCTAGAAGTGTTGACTAACAATTAAGTGTATTTAAGGCTTTTAAGCCGCTGATGAAGAGAAATATAATTATGATATTCATCATAGTCCTTTAATTTAATATCAGACCCTGGAACTTCAAATCCCATAACAATACAGTAATGCCGTCCCTATTCCATGGCCCATGCAAGAAAACTGTAAAAATTTAAACCAAATTCAAGCTTAACAATCGGCCATCTTGCAAACTGTTTCTAAAATGGTACTTTTCATAACCACGATTGTTTGGAAATAAAGCGACTGTACGATGTAAGCTATACAAACAAAGCAAATTCTCACAATGGCTCGTACACGGCTTTGTACAAACAGTTTTAGAGCTGCAACACGAAGTAACAACAATAATTTGAGTCGATGCTGACTGAATCATATCGTGTTTTAGTGTCCTCAATAAACTTGGCACTCTTCAGGGACTGTGCAGACTGGATTATAAATTGACAAATAAATAACGGTTAGGAAGTAGATGGTCCATCATGCGTCACGTTAGTCGGGCTTGTCAGACGGTACTGCAAGGCAGTCGAACACAATCAAACTCCACTTGAAACAAACAAACAAGATCACCACTCTGGTGAAAGTTTTACATCCATGTCGTGTTGATGTTTTCCCGGCTGCCGGTTCCGTTCCGCTTCACAGTGTACTGGTGGTCGTTAAGAGCCCGGCGCGACGCGCAGCCGCTAAACACTGCGACTAACGTGGCGACACCTGCAAGAGACGTTGGTAAGATCGTGTCATGCTCGAATATACAAAAAGAAAGAGTATATTCGTCCATGTCATGGTAAGTCGTTCTGTCATGGCTTTGCTAGGCTGTCCGGGAGCAAGTTGAAAAAATTCCATAAAAAAATTGCAGTACCAAAGAATTCAGCTCATAACACTTTCACTATCATACACATCATACGTGTTATGTTTGGAGCACACATTACTGGCCACATATACATGCTACATTTTAACACAGGCACGTTAGATTTGTACTAGAAGGTAAGGAGTGGAGGGAAACTTTTGAGAATAAAGTTTTAGAGCCTCAGATGTACTGGACCCAAACAAACCTAACACCAAACTCTAATTAGTATCTTGATTTAAACTATGTATTCTAGCAATAGTCTTCATGCAAAAGTTGAAGGATTTGGGGATTTTGCGTTTGTAACATTTGTCTCAGTGTTTTTTCTAAACACGTCACATTTTATGACTAACTTATGTATTTTGTTAGACTAACTTATGTATGTTGTTACAACAATTTAACGTGATTTACACAAAATTCAAACGGCCTAAACTCTGGCGTTTCGATTGAGTAACAAACCAATCAACATTGTGTAACTCCCACGTAACCAATCATGAAGTTGCTATCGCAGACAAAAGATAGGGAGAGTTCTCCCATTGTTTATATATTTGTATTAAGACTTTATTGTTACTTAATCACGGTTCATGAGATGTATATCACAATACCACCTCATCTTGTACAGAGCACAAAGTCTTCAACTCGTAACTCACATTTCTAGTCCGGAGACTAGGTTTAAGAAGATTGCTACTTCTCTTTAGACGTACCACGAATGATCGCCCCTCTATTCAACAGTGCATTCTGCT
This sequence comes from Mnemiopsis leidyi, assembly GCA_000226015.1. Classification (NCBI taxonomy): domain Eukaryota; kingdom Metazoa; phylum Ctenophora; class Tentaculata; order Lobata; family Bolinopsidae; genus Mnemiopsis; species Mnemiopsis leidyi. The sequence goes on from JH156332.1 coordinate 235,833, forward strand.
ACTGTGCCCCGAAGGGCATTCTAAGGATGCTAAAGACAGATATATACCAGGACACACGCAGAAAACAATCCTTGTGTTTGAAAATTGCTACGTCTCGAACATCGCAATTATTCCATATTAGGCTGTCACGAAAGAGATTCTGTATGACAAACATGTTAATGGCATATTATGAAGCTGAAGGTGACGTAATGGCATACTAGAAGGCTGTTGATATCTCAGTTCTTGTAGCGATTAGATCTCATTACACTGGCTCCCATTACGTATCACAAGTTACTTTTAACTGTCACTTGATACTGTGTAAAATATCTTGTTATAAAGTCTGATCTGTCATGTTTGTCAATAATAGTATGTGTGAAGTTTACGTTTAACTTTATTGAATTAGACTGCAACGGAAGTGCTTTGAGTTTGTTCAATACCACATTGTGCAGTTTTTAGGTGATGTAAGGGCTGCAAGACTTTTGAGTGTACAATAGATGTATAGCGGACAATAAGAAAGTAAAGAATAATAATTAAGTATACAAAACATGCAGTTCATTGTATGCTTCTTTTTGTGTCAAGCATCATTAAGTTGGGCATAATTGAGATGATCTTTAGGATTACACAAAAGGGCTTTATGGAGGAGAAGAAAAATGCATGCAACTAGTCGTACGTCAAAGGAGCATATTAGACATCACAACTATTGTCCGCAGGGAATGCAAACAGCAACATGTGCACAAATTACGGGAGTGATTATGAGTTTAGAGCAGGGCCAACAGTGAGTCACATCGTAACGACATGGGGGTCAGCTGGTAATGCGAACACTTGATACTATCCTACTGTATCTCGTACCTATGTGACACAGGCGGCTACATGTGTCTAAAGGCGGCATCCCGTCTCTGGCTTTTTGCTTGGTAAGCCGCAATGATATTCAGTCCGGTCACAAAGATAACAACACCTGGTGAAAAAAAGGGGGTTCCAGTTTGGCGCCATAAGAAAATAAGCAAATTTAGATCGTAGAACTGTTTGATATAAGTGATTTCTGTTTTATCATACCACTGCAACATGTCTGACAATCATCAACATGACAATCGTTTATATAATCATTTTGCTCACTAAACGATGAAGCGCTACACCATCCCTCAAATTTGGGAATAATTACAGCAGAAAACGCATGGTCAGGCCAAAGAAATCATAGGGTATTGAAATTATTCTTAGATTCAATGAAAATTATAACAATTTAATGCTTTTCATAACACAGAGTCTTGGAATTTACCTCACATGCGGGCTTCACTATATTTCAGTAAAATCGATCAGAAAATTAACATGAAATAACATTTATGCAACTTTTAAATAGTGTTTAATGGGGCACTCTCCAAGAATCGCATATCGTTTCGCTATGATGAGGCAGTCATGAAAATTTTCTTTAACCTCAAACTGCGAATATTGAGTGAGCAAGGATAGTTTAAAAATCTTTGTTCATTCAACAATCGCAGTTTGAAGATGCATCAAATTTTTCGTACTTATTGATCATTGTGTAACTTTTAGGTTTAAATTTAACACCAACTGACAAATTCTTGAACAACCAGAGCAGAGAACTTTTAAAAAACACACGACATTAACAATGATATCATGGTAACCCATAGACAGTACATCTGCATCAGTACATTGTAACATTATGCTCTGCGTTACCTTTATACAAGGAATCTCGGACAATTAGTTATATCTCATAGGTCAGAAAGTTACACATCTAAACTAGTCGATATACCGTTATTCATTAATGTCACAAAATCACTCAACTGCGACACTGGCATGAAAATCTAGTGGAGGGAAGTGCTGGAGATCATGGAAAAACAGAAAAAGAAAGCAAAAAGCGAACTCAGCTAGGAAGGTTAGCCAGACGACCTCACGATACATGCTCGCCTGAATCACAGCACAACACTCGTTGAACTCACAGGCGGTGGCAACTGCCCCGTACAGAGCCCAGGACAGCTTGCAGATCCCCAAACTGAACGCCTTGAACTCTGTCCCGTCTCCAGTGTTCTTGCAGAAGTCCTTGAGGGTCTCGTTGTTGTGCCAAGTTGCACAATACATGATCACAGCGGCCCCGATACACAGTGCTGTGGGAGATGGTTAGGGTGTGATGTGGGGCAATACAAAATTTGTACATTTGAGTGAGAAGACTTAAATTGGTATAGAATTAATGACTTATACTTGAAATGTAGACTTACCGGCCAGTATGTCCCACACTACCATCATGATGAGCATTGTACTTTGGTTCTTTATGGGGACACATTCCGTGATAGCGATATTCCACAGAGATATCAGAATGAACAGCATACCTAGGGAATAGGGGCGTCACTCATTATCATGATGTTAATTCGTGAATTTACTTATGCTACTCACACTGCACAGCCTAACGGTTTCTAAGATCACTTCATTGTATCAAGATTGTCAGCCCAAAATTGCTCTAATTTAAGTATTATAACATTAAGATACTCACCAACAGCATACACAATCATAACAGTTTGATCTTCCAACTTCGTCCACTGATTCCAGTTATCATTGAACTGCCACACATACTTTGTTTCTTTCCTGAGTGGTCAAATATCAAAATGTTGGAAATTATCTGCTAAGAAGCATTGTGTTCGCTTTTGCCTTCTTAATCTATTAAACTCGCCTAATAAGCAAAAAGCAAAAACAATTATACTGAATTTAATTGTAACAGAGTAACATATATAATATCATTCTATTTAGAAATAGCATGGACTAACACAGTAGCAGTTTTAACTCCATTAACAGTTTCGTATATCTTTTGGACTCCTCCACTACTCAGCACACCATAGGCATAGGTTTTGTATTCTGTCATTGCAGCATCTCTTGGATCAGCCTGAAATGATATGAACACTGCTTACAATTTAACTATAATATCATCAATACTTCCTGATATCCTGCTTAGTGTCGTGCATGTTAGATCATGAACATCAGATTTTTTCAAAACTCACCAGGATATCCCTCTCCAACCAAGCTGGTGCCATAAAAGATAGGATTCCCATCAAGAAGGCAAGAAATGTAAGGATACCAATCGTGAATCTCAGGCATGGAAAATACCGACAACAACCACCACAACCCATGTTTCCTTAGAATAAACATGGATAAGTAACATGTTTGAGAATCATTTAAAGCAATTAACTTTACAATGCACACTTATTGTGGTACATGCTACTGTAACAAAAGGCAATTCTTTACCTAGCTGAACAGCATTAAGTGGTACTATTGATATTGGGATTAAAGCTCTACCTAGATACACTACCTAGTGGTGAAAAAACATTACTCTAACTCCTGCATATGCTTAAGTAAAACATGATCATATATGAGAGTCCATCTCTCACCATCCTGTCTTTTATTCGACTGACAACGAAATCCTTCACATACCTTATCACCGGAAAAGTCTAATGAAAAGTACAAACAGTAGACTGGCTTAAACCACTAGTAAAAATCTAGAAAATTACAAATCTGCTGGAATGAAATAATTCCATATACATAATGCTAAATATCTATGTATAAAATGAACTGTAATAAAAACCCAAATTTTAGAATGCCATGCACATGAATGTATAAAAAGTTAAAATACTGATCCACACCAAGACCAAAGTAGATTCATAAAAATCTCAACTAACTTAACAAATTGTCCCGAGTTGCATTTTTCTGCACATGCACAGTTGTGTGCATGGCTAGAGGTTCAATAAGTGCAAGAAACTCCAACCTCGGCCATTATAGAAGACAGTTTTCCTTTCTGCAAATCATTTAAAGGTAGGATGGGTGACCTAGAGGGACCCCCATACAAACCAACATTGTCACATACAAACTTGAGGCCAGCAACACCGAAAGTGGCAGTAACAGCAGTGTTTGGTGCAATAAGTTTATGCTGTAAACCAAGGCAGTCCATTTTGGCATTGATAGAATCATGTAGTTGACATACTTCATCACCCATGACATTAGCCAGGGCAGCCACAGTTCCAACAGCTCCAACACTGTATGAAGAAATCATGAAGCTTGCTGAGCCAGCTAAAATTTGAAAGTCAAGATGTTTCGTTCTGTGTGCTATAGATCCAATTCTTACAACATTTCCACCACTTTCTTTAATTCCAACAATGTTGTCATGTTCTGCCAGTGTAATGACGCATTCAATTGGCAAATCAAGTCCAGTATTTCCTGGAACATTGTAAAGGATTATTGGAATAGGAGATTCGTCTGCAATAGCAGTGAAATGATGGATGAAGGCAGAAGGAGACATAGAGCCACGATAGAAACAAGGAGTGTATATGAGAGCTAAATCCCCTCCAGCTTCAGCGAGAAGGGAAACATACTTCTTGGTTAATTTAGTACTTTCATGACCAGCACCAACAATTATCGTTTTGGCAGGATCTTCATTTTTTACAGTTTCAACTATTCTAACTTTTTCTTCGATGGTAAGGTACTGAAACTCTCCATTACTTCCCAAAACAGTATACCCCCTAAAATTTTTATTTTTCCACATTCCAACATTGAAACGAAGTTTATCCAGATACAAGTCTTCATTATTATCAAAGGGTGTCACGATAGGAGGAAACACACCGGCAAGGTCAACACTTGAACTGGATGAGAGACGTGATCTAATTAAGGAAAGGAAACCTAAGCTGGTTCTTGTCAATTGTCTTTGCATCCTAAACTGGGTAAGTATTTTGTAATGATTTGTTTGGCTAAAACTGTGGTAAATCATGTAACGTCATGCTCATATTCATCTATAATTCACTGAGTTCAAAGCACACTTATACTGTCTAGCAGTGACATAATGATATCCCAAAAGTTTAAGCAACTATGCTACCACAAACATCAGTCCCGAGACAGGTATTCCAGGCAGATACTTTTTGAAATCCCTTGATTAATTAGGCCCATCTTCAAAGTCAGTCCCAGTGACAGAATTTTGAGAAGTGGCTAGGAATCTAAAAAAGTTTGACAAAATGGCTACTTTGTATTCGCATAGCTTGGACATTTAATTGATAGGCATAATTGATAGGTACAGGGTACAGGTGTTGAGATGTAGTAAGAGCAGGTTCATAACTATGATCATCTGAGATGAAATTGTTAAAATGCGATCCTCAGCGGGATTTGAACCAGAAACCTCTGGATCGCGGGTTGAGTTTGCTACCCCTACGCCACAGGGCCGATGACGTAGGAAGAATTGGTATCTTTTTGAATGCGTGTACTATGGCTATTCATTGGACTAGCCCATTCCTTGGAGTAGCCAAGTTAGGAATATATGCTGCGCGTCAGGAAGCGCTAGGAAGCGTGTTAGGAATGGCTAGGAATATAAGTGAGCGCTCGATTCTTAGAGCGAAAAAGTAGCCAAAAAAGTAGCCAAGATTGACTACGAGTAAATCGAGACAGATTTAACACGACTTGTACCGAGATGACTAATTAGGCTTTCTTTGGCTACTTGAACTTACTTAAAGTGCTTAAACTTCTTCAATTTTGACTAGGAATGCCATTCCTAAATTCTCAACTTTCAGTCACTAGGCAAAGTCTATAATCTATATACATTCTCACCACTATTAGAGTGGCGAGACTAAATGTGACCCTACTTATGAGTAAAGGAAGAAATTTTGAGCAAAATGACATAAAGGAATTCTTCGGGTATCAGTGGCCATGAGCAAATATTGTAACCGTTGGCCTGTGGCCATTCAATTGCTCTAACCAGAGCCCTTTTGCGCACATCGCAAGTACCTGGTAAGGTTACGCCATTCAACAAATGTGAGGCCGTCTTAGTCATTGATACAAGGATACAAAAATAAAATTACTTTATTGTACACTTACAATAGTCCTTTAAATCTAAAAATAAATAGTTCTTATTTTAGGAGAAACTATAGTATTGTGCAGCTGCCACAGTTTTGAATGTCACCACTTATGCAGTAATCAGTGTAGTTCAAGGTTGTAGTAAGAATTGCATGCACTGATTTAGCAATGGCAGCGGCCTGCACTGCCATTAAATTTTGGTTGGATAGCAAATCAGCTAGTTCAGAAGGGTCTTTGGGGCGAAATTTGAACTTATTTCTTACTGGAGTGCACAGCGGACATTGGGCAAGTGCATGGAATTCATCTTCAGTGGCAACTGCGCCCAAGTTGAGGTTGCAATATACACACCAACAACCAGTTCTGGGAACTAGAGGGGTCTCATATCAATGTAGATATGTGAGCACTTATTCTAAGTCTAGTGAGGCTCTTACTGGCATCAGGGCATTTGACAAGGTTAAGATATTTTTCTGGGCCAAATTTGTTTTCAAGCTGTTATAAAACTCTAAGCAGAAGAAGAATATAAGAATATAAAATTATGACATACATCATCACTGGTTTACAAAATAATTTAACATACAAACTGTGAAACTTGAAGCTAATTATTTAGCCCAACGTTCAATACTGTATAAATTACTACAAAATAACTTTCATACAAGCCTTATAAGCTTGCCAAAAAACAAAATAGATTAAAAAACAAAATATGATTTAACTGGGTCAATAACTGATATACACAAAAACAGTGGCTTAAAAACACTATCAAACAAATTACATTAGAAATAAATTTAAGAAAATAAACAAAGATATCTATGTGCTAGAACTAACCCCTTTCATATTTATGAATAACTTCCTGGCTGCAAATGGGTTAGTACTCAGATATTCATAATGTCTAGCTTTATTCTCTAGATAAGACTTGCCTAAGACTAAGCAGATTTCCACTCTTCAACAAATTTGCCTCTCATGTGATGTAAATAAAATAAATAAATAAATAATGATGTGCAATGAGTGTTGCTTTGCATTTGAGTTTGAGGGGAGATGCTTTATATTATTCTATGACATTGGAGATGTTGGAGAACCAATCTAGGCCTAAAGCAACTTGCTAACGAAAAGCTGCTGAAATAACAGTGTTATCAGAGTTTTCGACATGTGTGTGGAAGTCAATTGCAAGTTTAAAAGCTTAAAATATGAGAGGATAGCGAACAGTTTCACCCCAACAGCCAATGTTGGAGGATTTGGAGTGCACAAACAAAGAGAGTTTTAAAAATTTCATGTTAATTTTTTGTAATGGTCTTGTGCTAGATATTTCAGGGCCTCAGTGGGTCAGGCTGGTCACTTAGTTTTAATAGGTATTTAAGAGTTTTTGGGTGAGGAGTCAAGACTTAGCAGCCATACAAAAGGATGAGTTTGATAAGGCTTCCAAAAAAGATGAGCGAGGGGACAGTGCATCCTTTATGATGCCTCCCTTAAGAGCATGCAGAGCACGCAGAGCCTTGGCCTGGAGTTCTATATTGGCTGCAGCAAAGGAACCTTTGCTGTGAAATATGATTCCCAGGTAACAGTACTCTGTGTTCGTGTTTTTAGCGTAGTAAACGACTAATATAAAATAGACAATTACACCTTGAATACACAAATGACCCTATATAAAAACATCTATATACCAATAAAAAAGAATGATAAAAAACACACTATTGTACATAAAACTGTAGAAGGTTTAAATCCAATTCTGCTATAGCTGTAACCCTACTTTTTCTAAAGCCACGCATAGCCATTAAAGTTGTTTTCAAAAGTTCTATGCGAAGTAATATGAGTTATAAGGTTACGAACATAAAGATCCTTGTCATTTTAGAGCAAATTGCTATTTCTCGCACAAGTTCTAATGAAAACATATTCTGTCTTAGTTTAATGTCTGCTTCGGTTTCAAGATCTCTCAGATCTACCTGGGTGGGTGGTGGACGTACATGGTACAACAGGGTGGGAGAAAATGAAAAATGTCCCCATCCCGCAGCAGCCTTTACTTTCAGCTTGGGCGGGAGATTGAGGCATGCATTGAAGTGAGACTAGAAGCATAAATTTTCCTATCTGTAATACTTTTTTTGCCCAAGGCAACAAAGTAAAGGTAGAGTGGTTTATAGTGGACAGATTTTGGGGTTGACGAGATGATATCTATATCCGTCTACCGTTCTAACAAAACGTTCAGCTTTAGCTGCGTGAGTCGCGTAGGGTATCACCGCGATCGAACAAATTTTGGGGTATAGGGTGGGGTAGTAGCTGGGTGGGTAGATGGCGTTGTCTGGTGTCACAAAGCAAATTTTAATAATTATACCTTAACTAGTCGGCACGTATCGGATCTCGTGTCGTGGCACGTATCGCGTCACCTGTCTTGTCGCGGTGATACCCGACTCACGCAGCTAAAGAACGTTAGACGGATATAATCTCGTCAACACCTGTCTTAACTGGACGTCACATCCACAGTACGTATCGTGTCACCTGTTCTTGTCGAGATGTTACCCGACCCGCGCGCGGCTCGCAGTTTTCTGCTCTCCTCGTTAGAACGTTAGACGGATATCATCTCGTCAAACCTGTTCTAACTAGACAGCACATACCGCGATAGGTGCCTGAAACGTGACCCAGCACACGTCTTAAAACTAGACGTGATATGTTCCGCAGCGCATGCCGCTATGGCATCATTGCATATTAGATCAAGTGTCTTGTTGTACAGCAGCTCAGCGCGCAGCCTCCCGTCGCTTCGAATGAGGGTCGGACAAAGTCAGACAAGGTATAATTTTTTATGAAATTCATGTCACCAGTTGTAGGTTGATAACCTACTGTCGCGGCCATCACGCGCTGTCACGCATTTCGAAGAAATTCTAGACGCGCATCGCCCGTTGAGTCACCAGGCTTGTCGCGGTGATACCCGACTCACGCAGCTAAAGCTGAACGAGAGTCGGGCGAAATACGATTGTTTTACGGCACAAAAGTGCCGCGATTCATTATTGGTCGAGGGGCTACCACGTGCGGCGCGCCACGTGATTCTTTCTCCAACGTTGAAGTAACAAAATCACGTGTTAATTTGATGACGCAAGCACCCACCTGACCGCGCGCAGTAGCTCAGTTTTCCTTCGTCGGTAGAATCGAGCGTAAAATTTGTCGGTTTAATATAAAAGGTGGTGCTGGTCTCATTTCTGGGGTTGACTGTTTCTTGTTTGATTGTTAGTCCGTCGGAGTCTTTACACCGTTCACTCA
>JH156336.1:21858-43019 GCA_000226015.1 Mnemiopsis leidyi
ATATTGCAGGGTATATGCCCGAACGACATCGGCATGGTCTTCAGAAACAATCCAAGACTTGGTATCAAGATTGTGCTACCATCCCTCAGTAAAAAAGCCTCAGCATTGGCAATGTCGCACTACGATAACTCTTTCTCCGTTAGAGCAGGAATGTTATGGAACCTGCTCCCAAGAGAAGTGAACACACTCACAGATTTGAACACTTTCAAAATCTCTCTTGGAACATTCATGGACAACATTCCTGATACTCCCCCCTACTCCCGGATATACGGCAAAGAACTCAAACTCCATGATTGACTGGTGCAGCCAGAAAGGTGGTCCGCAGATGGCGTGATGGCCCTGGAAAAGCCCTTTCCAAAACTACTCAATAGGTTCAATAGGTAGGTAGGTATATATCGGTCGCAGTATAATTATGTAAATTTAATTTACTATATTAGACATTGGGAAAACCTTCCTGCACCATTGTTTTAGCTTTTAAGCATAGTTTCTACAATCAACAACTCTGCTGACTTGCTCGACTTGAGCCGCCAACTTGACTCGCAAGTCCCCTTAGAAGGGCTTACCATTTGGCTTTTTCTAAAATTAGGATTAGTAGGAGGTTCCACATGTGCTTGTAGCGATCTTTGAAGAGGATTCAGGAACAGATACTCAGATAAATATGGAGACTGTGTTGCGTGATGAAGCCTCTCTGTAATCCATACAAGTAGCAACTTTATCTTCGCAAGATTCCCTCGTGCGGGGCAGTGGGGCAGTGGGTTGGCAAAGATTATCCTAAATAACTGAGATTATCCTAAATAACTGAGATTATCCTAAATAACTGAGATTATCCTAAATAACTGAGATTATCCTAAATAACTGAGATTATCCTGAATAGCTGAGATTATCTCAAATAACTGAGATTATCCTAAATAACTGAGATTATCCTAAATGACTAATATTATCCCAAATGACTGAGATTATACTAGTACTATATATATAGTATATATATTATATATGATATATAGTATACTATCCTGTTTGTTGCATGTCACCCAATTTTCGCCTGAAGTCCTACGCCGTGAATGCAGAGTGCCTGACTTACAAGAATGCCACGTGACACCCCTATCCGACACCTATTTCAAGTAGCTATACGAGATCTAAAAGTAACAACTTCTGGCACTTTTCTCGCTTCTGAATAATCTTGCTGCACGTGCGCTGCGCACTGTTGAAGCACAACATTGCGTCATAGAATCGCTGTGATGGTTAACCCAGTCGCAATATCTGCCGGCTGAACAGCACAACACAGTGCATCATCAACAACCATTTGCGTCACAAGACCGCTACCGCTGTCCTCTCCAGCCCTCTAGTTAACGGTCTCGGCTCTCAGACTGCAGCTCTGCCATTACCTGCACAATATGCAAACCTTGCAATCTTGCGCAGCAAAATGACATCATCTCAGTATTCTTGTAGCCTCGTACTGAGACCTCTAACTCTGCTCGTATTTACTATTTATATTCTCCCAAGTTGTAATTGCGAGACGAACGGCGCAATCATAGTCGGTAAGGCCCCTAAGACCAGTCCTGGAGCAGGCTGAGCCAATGAGAACGCAAGAAATGGAGCATGTGACTCCAGGTTATTGTGACGAGATTGATGAAGGAGCAGGAGAGCTGCACCAGGTGCTGCCATCTTGTTGTTATTACGTCAAAGATCGGTGCTGGCTGGCCCAGAGTGCCTCCTCTACTGAATCTAGATACTACTTGACATTAGGGAGCCTGGCTAGGACACGCCTTCTTGCAAAACTCAGTTTCAGTGGTTCACCTCCCTCCTTAATTCCGGCCAGTAGGCGGTGAATGCAATAATGAACTTGGAACTGTTTTGATGTTTTATATGAGAAGTATGAGTTGCTATAGCTTTATTACATTCGTTGTGGGGCATCGTTTTGTTGTACTTGTATCATTAAATCTAACCAGTACCTAACGTATAATTAAGTTAGGATATCATTTTATTTTTGAATTTGTATTTTAGGCGTGCTCACAATCGTCCACACGTCCGTCATCACTACTAGCTTGCTGGACTTTCATTATTGTCATCGCGGATTGTTTAATTTTTGTTTACCATGATTAATGTTTCCTGACAAGCTGTATATCGACCGGAATGAAATCTATTTCGACAGCATGTCGTTTTAATTTTCACTTTTTTGACATTTCTGCAACATTCAATAGTTCAAAACCTCGAAACTCTGACAGGTCAAAACTGATTATTAAAACCTTTAAGCTTGAAAGTGATTACGGAAGCAGCTAGTTAGTGAGTTTGTTAGGTAGTTAGTTCGGTGGTTGGTATTTTAGTAACTAGTGAGCTCGATTTGAAATAAAATGTCCACGTCAAGTTGTTAATTTGCGGAGCATGTTTACCTATTTCACAGTTACAACATTTAATGTTGCGGTTCCCTTTGTCCAGAATCGACTACTATTTCTGCCTGTGTTTTTCTGCACTATTAAACTTGGGATAACTGTTTCAGTCTAATTCGAGAACTTTCGAGCTGGCTCCCAGTCCTAGTGGCTACACGCACGCTAATGGCTGTAATTCCATCTTTGCTTCCAAATTGCAAAATAAGTACAAATCGTTACAACTTTTCAAGTGTTCGTCCGACAGTCGTGCTCAATTAAGTAGCTTGACAGAGACGGTAAATTATCTGAACCGCAATTTTAAATTTTCATTACATCACCGCTCTCCATTTAAACCAAATTTTAATGTTTTAATTTTAAGTTCCATAATTTCCCTCCCTCCTTCCTTTCCAAGGGAATCATTACGCAAATTCTGTCGCAATGCTTGCTACCGAGCGCAGTTGCGTCATTTTCATGGTCTCTGTCATTGTGTAAATTAATATACCCAGGGTACAATACAGTTCCTCTAGCAGACCTCCTTCATAATTATTGTGTAGAAGCTTCAACTACGCCTTGCTTTGTGCACAGCTGCCCGGCATAATTACCAAGCTTCAATACAAAGAACGGTAGGGGAACAAGCAAGCAACCACGAGACGTCACTAAGAATTCGTCTACGTCATGAAATGTGGGAGTGAAGGATGGTTTATAAGCAGGAGTTTGTCCTCGGTTTAATCCTAGTTATATTTGTTCTGGATTTCAAGGAGCGGTTGTTAAACTTGTGGTCTATATATACTTATCCCCCGTGTACGGCTTGTTCTATTTACCAGGTTCTCCTAGTTTCCGGTACCTTAACAACCATGTCTTCCTAATCTGCTCCTCTAGATCTCCGCTCCTCCTCTGTTCTTGTCAATACTTTTAGAAGTCCAGATATGAAGCTGCGACACGTTTTTGCCGTTATCTAAGTAGAGCATTTTGCCGGATTCTATAGTCTATGTTATAATGTCAGGTATGGATTTCTTCTTGCAGTGTTCTCCGGTCTGTACCGGAGTTTGACACCAGATTGTATAATGTTCCCTGTCACCGCCTCCCCACCACGCAGCACATCTTATCGGGGGTGCTCTGGTGTCGTCATGGTTTCCCAGTAAGTGTCGGGAACAGAAGAAAGTGTCACTAAGACACCGTGGCCTTGATTGATTGGTGAGATGCTGGAGGTTTCCCGACCCTGAATATGGGTGGAAACTCCGGCAATTACTCCGAGACTATTAGTATGATTATTACTATTTTTACTTTCTCTCAGAATACTATATAAGCTCAATCCAGTTAAATATGCAAAGGCTTTTAACCTTTTAACGAATGAGTAAAGGTGTAGAAATTCAACATTTTTAGGTTCCGGTTCTTGGTTTAAGAGATCGATTTTATAGCCTAGTTTTAGATTTATAGTTTAGTTTAGTCAGACGTGCACGTGCGTATCTCAATAACCTGTTCCAACTTTAACTGCTTTTGCGCTTTAAGCTGAACAGTTGGCCACTGCTAAGGACAGAAATTCATTTCACGTTTTTGTGCGATCACAAGTTTTTGTGCGATCACAAGTTGTGCCATATCGCGATCCTTGTTTGTTATTTTATTAAGTAATACCGTTATATATTGCACCTAAATAACGTTGGCTTGTGTTTGCGATGAAACTAAAAGGTGAAGTGAGAGAGAACTATTTAATGAAATTGACCGATAGCTTAATTCATAAACATTCATATAGTTAGTATAGTGCTCCATACAAATTTGACCGTTTCATGTGCAAGATAGGAAGTATAGAAGCGCTTAAGAGTTAAAGAATGCACTCAGTACCAGACTCTTCAAATAACCTGATTTCTCTTACCCCTTGGTGGTATCTTGGATTATATCAACAGGAAGCGCCATGCTCTTCCGTGACATAACATATTGTTTTATAGCCAGGCGACTGTTATGTCAAGTGTCGGGTCAATTTATTACGAAGTGACTCATTGTCACCGTTAAATGCAAAGTTGACAAGTGTACCTTGGCAGTTCACAATGACATGTCCTAGCTGTAAAGCTCCGCACGTCTGGTCTTGTTGACGCTGGTGTGGTATTTCTCAGTAGTTCAGGTCGGTAATGGCAGTCGACCAGTCTGCTCCAAGCCTAGGTGCCAGCTCCGTCCTATAAGCCAGATCAGCTGGCCGCTAGGACACTTACATCAGCCACGTTCTAGAGATTCGCTCTGTTGACAGCCCAACTGCAAGTCTCCAACTTATAACTCTTCTTCATGTGAAGTGGGGGTGAAGCTGGTAGTCAAAGAGCGTTCAGAGCACAATCGCAGCATGTGAAGGTACGTGTACTCGTGTAGGGACCTTCTTACTTCCGACTCCCGTCTTATCTCTACACGTGGGCGTGATATCCGTGCACGTGGGCCCTATATCCGGGCACGTGGGCGCTATATCCCGGATCTAGCTGATACACCCCCTTCAGCCCAACTTCCAGGGATATCTGATCTGTGAAGCCGGACTGCCGACAGCGGTCACGACACTTGGGTTGGGCAGGAATGACGCTGCATAATATCCGGAGATATGAGCTGCATGATTTTATGGTTGCGCTTTGTGCTCGAGCACTTCACCACCAGTCCTTGAAACTCTTGTCATTATCGCAAGTGTTCTGTCGTGTATGTCATCGTTATTTGAGACCATCCGTCCTCTGCAATCGCTGCCGTCGTGCCTCTTAGTAATCTCTCCTAATGTCGTGCCTCTAAGTAATCTCTCCTAATGTCAACCCCCTTGTTTCTTCAGACGTTTACCCAACCGAGAATTCTACAAAACGCTTAAAATATTATGTTATGCTATTTTGTAAATCAGTTCCCTGCGCACCGTTAAGCTCGCGCGCAGTCTTAATTGGGCTGAGTCATCGCATTCAATTTTACAATACTCTAAAAGTCTGGAGTTTAATATGCAATTGCAAAATCGTGACCTGTCGCGTGTATATTATCGCTCGGTGGCTGAGTTAGCACACTTGTGTTAGTTCTTGGAGTCTTTTGGTTAATGCAAATGGTTATATCATGTTGCTTTACTTAGCATCTTCGCACGAGTTCTTATAAGGATGAAAGCTGATGGTGGTGCTAAAAGCTTCATAAATACGTAATAAAATAGTGATACTAACTACGATCGATTCGATTTATCTTGTCAAATTAATCTTCGGCTTTCTCAATTATTGCCATAATGCTTTTGTCAGCAGCCAGCTAATTAAGCATGCATATATTACCTCCGTATATTATATATTGCGTACATTTTGATTTCCCAATTTCGGCATGTTATATTTCCCACGCAGCTCAGCGTAAATTCTCGTTAGGTGCAAGTCTAAAAAGGGGAAGAGAGGATGGTCTACCTTAACCAATGTAACTGCTGTTTCAGCCACTACCGCTTCCAACACGATTACGTGAGTGTCGGCCCCCAGCAGTTTGTCAACCCCCATTGTCGAACCGCTTAACTCCCTTAACACGTCACGTCTTTCTGAAGGGCACGAAGCTTCAGCTCACTTACTCATTTCTCTGTCTCTTGATTTCGTTAGCATTTCTTTCGCCTGATTTTTGCGGATGTTGTTTAATTATTTATTGCGGTTCAGGGGGTTCTGTTAGATTAACACAGTGTTATCTGAAGCATTACGATTGATTAAACAGTTTAGTGTGGGATCAAAGCATTTTTCCAAAACCATTAATTGCATGATCGTGTAATAATACCGATTATCTATTATTTCTGCCCGACTATGCAGTTGATAAATTGTTTGGCGACATAACTGATAATACTCAAGTAATCTACTGTTTAATTACGTTTTTAGGGATTTTTGCCTAAAATGATGTCGACAAAACTATTTTCAAGTTTCAACTGTAAGAGAACTCTATTTAAAACAGCAACTGTTACCTCATGAAATATTACAACATGCAAGAATACTTGAATCAAGAATAGGAATACTAATTTGACAAACTAGTATTTTTGTGGCTCCTGATTCTTTTGACTTTTAATGAGACTTGTCAACTTTCCTCCCTAAAGTTGGTCAAATCGTTCTAAATTTAGCACCTCACATCATCCAGCATTCTCGCCCAGTTACGTTTTGAGTTGTTATAATAGACAAGCATCCTCATAGTTGGCTTTTCCAAGATTCTCGCCCAGTTACGTTTTGAGTTGTTATAATAGACAAGCATCCTCATAGTTGGCTTTTCCAAGATTCGCATTTGACCCTCCCTGGCCTTCTTTTCCGGCCTTGCAAACCCCCGCAACCAAATATTGATGTAGCCAGTGCAATTGGTACTATTCGAAAATACTTGACCATAAAACCCCATCAGTAGCGAAGGGGTGGGGAGCTGGGGGCGGTTACCTACTCAATATAACATTTCTCTGAGCGAAGTGATGATATCGCGTTGTATCTGTCTTTTTATTCAAGATTTCGATACTGTCTGCTTCTATTTATAGCACTAACCTCACTATTTTCTCTGCGATTTGTTTATTTTCCTGGGTTTCTATTGTCCCATCTTTAAACTAGCACCACGACCAGATATGATATGCATGTTATAGCTACCGACATTGCTTGTCTTTGCACTATGAAGCGTTTAAGACGAAGATGCAAATCTAGCTCAATCGGTCTTATTGTAAGTCACTCAAAACTGACACAACCCATATATCTGTCTCTAATTGTTGTTTGATTTACCTTATCTCTGATTGGACAAAACGATCCCGAAAAGCACCAAATCTCAGCTAACAAACAATTACGAGTACCCTGATCTCAGCTAACTTACCAGAACTTTCACCATGTTTCTTTCAGAACCCTCAACAGACGCCCCTTAACAGCCAGTTCAGTCAAGTGGTGGGCGAAACTTCCCGCATTGCGGAGTGGGCTAAAGGTTTCGACAAGCTCCTTGAGGACCCTGACGGGGTTTCCTGTTTCCAGGAATTCCTCAAGAAGGAATATGCGGATGAGAACATCAAGTTCTGGTTGGCCTGTAAAAAGTACGAGGGAATGACTGATCAAAAGAAGGTAGACGATGATATTTGAGGGTTTAGTTATAAAAATTCGTACTCTACTTAATGAGTTATTTTTGATTGTGTAGGATCACAGCCTACATAGCTAAACCAAATCAAAGCGGTAAAACCCGACTATTTAACACCCTCCGTGTTTTCAGCGCCAAGAGGAAGCCGCCTTTATAATTTCCGAGTATTT
Source organism: Mnemiopsis leidyi (assembly GCA_000226015.1). Taxonomy (NCBI): domain Eukaryota; kingdom Metazoa; phylum Ctenophora; class Tentaculata; order Lobata; family Bolinopsidae; genus Mnemiopsis; species Mnemiopsis leidyi. Next base: position 29,435 of record JH156336.1, read on the forward strand.
GGTGTCTGGTGCTCCCAACCCCATCAACATTGATGCTAGTGGTCGCGAGGACGTCGTCAGAAACTGTCATCTTGCACAACCTCATCTCTTCAAGCCCATGCAGAAACAGGTGTGGGTTTATCTGTTGTGTTTGTTACCGTGGTTACCATGGTTACTGTGTTTTCTATTATCAAAAGAGGGGGAGCGGTCAGGAGCCCCAAACAGAACTTATTTGCGATGTGTCGATCTGGAGCAGCACTTGAGCAACTTCTCCTCTTATCAAGCTCGCTATCTCACTGCTTCCAGTAGACTAAAGTATAATATATTGGTCTCGATAATTATAGACCACCTCAGCTCCTGTCTATTTATAACCTTAAAAGATTTAGCCCTGTGTCTGTGTGTCTGTCCGTAGCTATTTCAGGAATGTGTCCTTATTTCCTGAGCGGTTCTGATCACTGCTGCCTCCAGATTAGATATTATCTAACCCCCCCCCCAATATCTACAACCTGATACTAGATATTATCTAACCCCCTCCCCCCCAATATCTACAACCAGATACTAGATATCATCTAACTCCCCCCCCAGATCTACAACCAGATACTAGATATTATCTAACCCCCCCCAGATCTACAACCTGATGATGTACGGGAAGTACTGGCAGTTCACTAGGAGCGACGATTACCTGAACCTACTTGAGCAGGAGAAGCTTGGCAAGATGCCAATATTCAAGCACATAACCAGCCCCAAGGACGGCAAGCGGAAGAACGCTATAAACGAGAACGCTCACAACAGTCGGAATAGGAAGTTCTTCAGCTTCTTCGGCATGAGAAAACGTGAGTTTTATTATCCAAACCGACTTTACTTGTTAACAGTTAACTGCTGTGATCGAAATGCGGAGAATGTTAGAGATTTGATCAGGTGTCATATTTAAAATTACTACCGTCCATGTGACGGCCAAGTAACTTTGCCCATCAACAAAGCGGCATAAAAATAATCATGATACGAGAGATTCCCCGATCTTTAAGATCAGATCATCCTGATCTTTGTTGGCTTCTACCTATCAGGAATCCGTCGCTATGGTACCATGTACCGTCGCTTTGGTACCATAAGGTACAGGCTTCGTTGTCGACGTTGTAACGTCAGCTAACACCACCTTCAGCTTCCGTCATTTATTGACAGTATTTAACCATATAACCGTAACTATACAAGATTAAGATAATCTCTGTATAAAGCTTCATGCCACAAGTCAGACTGTTGTGTGATAGCTCTATGATAATATCATGCTACCCTATCTCTGACTAAACTGTCCCTATGTCAGACATGATTACTGTCGTATCTTTGTCTGCAAACCTTGCTCACACCCTACATTCACGTTAGCAGTATCTCAAAACAACAAAATTTATTGAAATTATCTGATTTTGTAACTAATAATTCTGCTCAACGGCGATTCAAAGAGTAAAAGATCAATTTAACGAACTGTTTCTCTCACAATTTCACTACTATTCCACTTAATATTTCACAAACAATTTCACTCACTATTTTACTAAATATTTCTCTAACAATTTCACTCAATATTTCTCTAAATATTTCTCTAACAATTCCACTCACTATTTCACTAAATATTTCTCTAACAATTTCACTCACTATTTTACTTAATATTTCTCTAACAATTTCACTCAATATTTCACTAAATATTTCTCTAACAATTTCACTCACTATTTCACTAAATATTTCTCTAACAATTTCACTCACTATTTCACTCAATATTTCTCTGACTATTCCACCCTCCAGGAGAAGAGACGGAAGTTATCCAGACGAACAAACACAACAACCACATGAGCCGGCCCCACCTCAACCACAACAACAACCACACTAACAACCACACTAACAACCATCACCCTGGTAACAAACACCAAGTCCTCCTGGAGATGCCCAACTGCACCCTCAGACGGGCATATTACAGTGGGCAGGAAAGCGTCAAGTCGTGCGTGGAGCGGGCTCTCGTCAACACAGGTTAGTTTATTGGTTTATCGGTTAATTAAGGGCAAGTTAAGTGTGAGCGCTCATGATAAACACTGCCGACATTGTGTCACTACTGCTTTAAGTTCTATTATTTGTTCAAATTCAAATTTGGAGGCTATTAGCTTACACGTTTGGTTATATTCGAAGTTAAGACTACAATCTTTCAGGGGTTAACTTAAACTGCTACCACATCTGCATGAAGAAAACTGGAGAAGTTATAGACATACAAAGACCCATCAATCAGTTTGCAAACATGACCCTCAGCTTCTTGAACACACCGACCTTTCAGTGAGTTTTTCTCGATCACAATAATTTCAGAGAGTTTCCTTTGAGCTTCTTTTACAGCTGGTTTAGAAAGAAAAATTTATCATTTGTTTCAATCGCGCAAAATTTTCCCTTATGAATTATAATGTTAGATTTTAGACCTGAAAACAAAGATTGCAGCTTTGTCCACTGAGAAGCATGTCTTTGGTAAAGAACCGGCCTGAACAATATTTGCTCTGAAAACGTGACATGCATTTAGAACTCTATTATACTGTTATAGACATCCTTAAATGTGCATTATATCGTTACAAGCTGGATAATCTTCAACCGAATTCATATAAGTGTCTGTCAATATTGCTAGAAAGTGGCTTATCTTTAATCAAATGCAGCTATAATTCTGCCAATATTGAAGTTAGAAGTTCCCACTCCCACTTCGCTGTCAAATACTAGGTTTCGACTTTCTAGGCCTCGTGTCGATCTTTCTACTGGACTTAATTCTGAACGTGATTAAATAACTACCTCTGAAGCTAAATCATCCAAGTTGAAACCCCTTTGATCGATAATTTTTTAGGAAATGACATGTTAAAAAGATGTTGGAAACTTTCGCGTTTTGTTCATATTTGAACGAACCCCTCCCTTACAAAATTCTGTTGGTTTTTGGTCTAAATAATGTGCTATAACTCTATAAGTTATCGAAAACGTCGATTCATAAAGCAGTTATAAAAACTGTTAAAAACAGTTCCTGTTACGTTCTAGACTTTAAAGAGCTTCAAGTTCGACGTTTTGCCTGAGTTGGACGTGTAACTGTTATCACTTCAGAATTTCGCTGTGTAGCAACAAGAAGTTCAAGTTCTGCACTTCACACGGAAAGACCCTCAAAGACATTTGCAGAAGCGTCCTCAGTGAAAACAGCATCGATCTCAGATCTATCATCCTATTCGAGGTAACTTTCACAGCCTAGTGTGTCCCCCTACTGTTTCTTCTGAAATATTTGCCCCTTCCGCTCCTTTCTTTGCCACCTTTTTACCCCTAAAAATGCTGAAATACCCTTTCTAAGGATGTGCCCTGAAATGTCCATAATGCGAACGTCCCCAAATAAGGACATGCCTAAATAAGGACGTGTCCAAATAAAAACGTGCCCAAATAAGGACGTGCTCAAATAAAGACATGCCCAAATAAGGACGTGCTCAAATAAGGACGTGCCCAAATAAGGACGTGCTCAAATAAGGACGTGCCCAAATAAGGACGTGTTCAAATAAAGACGTGCCCAAATAAGGACGTGCTCAAATAAAGACATGCCCTGACTTAGCGTCCTTTACAGCGGGACAGTAGGAGCTATGTTCGTCTGGACACACAAAGTATTCTGGTAGCCAACAAGAACCTAGAAGTCAGGGACATCTCCCAGCGATCTACTTCAGTACCTCGGCTCGGCAGGAAGGTCCCCAGCAAGGCTAATGTCAGACGAAGGTGCGACGGGTTAGAAGTTACTGAGTGTTGTACCTTTTGGCGCTACTTTTTGGCGCTACTTTTTCTTACACTTTGTTGAAATTGCAAGATTCAAGAACCCTTAAAAATGTAAACCCCAGTTTATTCCTATAATTGAATATATGTATACGGTTATATGAAGACACTTCCACAACAGTCATCTACTTTTATATCACTATACCATTACAACCACATTTCAGTGTAACAGTGGGTTGCAGTGGAAGTCTGGAGAGCAACCTAGACTTGTTGAGCAGTGTGATGGAGAGTTCTGATGACGAACCCCCAGATTTCAACAACCACGGGGGTCACCTTGTCAGATCGCAATCTGAACTTGGTTAGTTAATTAGTTGCACGATTTTTGCTATTTTATAAACTTCGGGAATCTCCTCTGTTTTTTCATGTTTTTTCATGTTTTCTTATGTGTATTTTTGAACCAATCATAGGTATTAGGTTTATGCGTGCAAACATTTTTTTGTAAAGAATAATATCTGAGAGTAAAAGAAAATCATGAATCATTAAAATAATGATAGGATTCATCAGTCAGTATTGAAAAAGAGTATAGATAACGGTATTTTTGGTGAGGTGTCCCAAATACCGTTCTCTATAGGAATGTCCGATCTTCCGCCCGGTTTTCATGTTCTCCGTAGAATAGAGTTATCAAGAGTTATAGAGAATCGAGTCAGAATAGGTTGACAGGCTTCTGATTTTTATATCCCTTGTAGTAGACCAAGTTCCCAGATGAGCTGCCCCAATGATTCATGCCATGTCCCTTGATGTACCAGTTTCCATTGCTGGGACGATACACTGCGATCCTTAGTTTTCCTTCCCCAAAGAAGTCGTAAGGAACAGGAATGTCCCCAGATGTTCCACACCGCACCTCCACATTTCCTGTGCTGAGCCCCCAATCGGCAATAGATGTTCCCTTTATGTACCACATTCCATTGCTGGGCCTCCAAACCGCTAGCCGGACGATACCGTCCCCGAAGTAGTCCCCGGGTACTGGGATGTCCCCAGAAACTCCAATGTGCAGAGCAATGTCTCTCCTGCCAATCTCGGTACCCTTGTCCCTCCCCCTGATGTACCACACTCCGTTGTTGGGTCGCCACACTGCCAGCTGGTCTTACCTGAAACGAAGCTAATTTTTGTGGTGCGGCCACTCCAGAAGCTGATTTTGCTCCACTATAGACAATCGACAAGAGAAGGAGAGAGAGACAACTCACCATCCTATTGAATAAACTTAACTAAATAATTAGTATTAAACTAAATATTTTTAGTACCCAAGAAGAGTTGGCTCGTGAAAAAATGAGAAGAGTCATTGTGCAATTACCTTATGTAAGAGTACGAGGCACGAAAGTTTTCTCTTTTGGGACCTTTAATGAGAATTTCAAGTAATGATTTAATTGAACGGGCTTCTTCTTATCAGTCGCAACCGCGTAATGAACAGAAATTTTGAAATTATTCATTTCACTTTTCTCAGTTTGAGAAGGCGAAAAATCTTCCACTAGATGGAGGATTTATTCATTCATGTCCTAGATTTATATGTTAAAAAGAGTGTAAAATTAACACTTGATATTTGTTTTTCAGAGTTTTTCGAGCTGCTAAACCGAGTGCAATGTGACAGACTGGACAATCAGAGGTGCTCCCACCCCACCGTACTCAAAAACCTGTCTCTGGGACGACGTAACGACTCTGTCAAGGTACAATCTGGTTCTTTAATTTAATATCCGTCTTATCAACAGGAAGATTCTTCTAGTTGATTGAATTACTGCTGATTATACAAAACGCACTTCTTTATCTCAATATAACACGATGCACCTTATCATTCCACCACCATATTGCTCATTAGCCCCCTGTTTTATAATCACACCCCATACTTCCTTATTTGTGTTAACGAACTCCTATTATTATTATTATTTCTATTCAGAACCTAAAGAAAGGACAGTCCAGTCGGAAGCACAGCAAGACCGATCCTCCCCGGCTCAGCAAAACGGAACCTCCGCGACTAAGTAACGTGACGCCCCCCACCATCTACACTCCGGACCCGGTGACAATGTCGCCCCCAAACCCCCCCGAACCGCTCCGAAGTCAGAGCCAGACCGTCATGTCCCGGAGCAGGACCCCCTCAGAACCTTCCCTCTCCACCAAGCGTTCACAATCTAGTCAGTCTGCTGGTCGGCCGGGCGAGTCAGAGGAAGAGATTGATTATTGTTGATTTGTTGAACATTTCGTATTTGTAACTCATTGTGACGCCATCGACTCCTTTTGACGCCATATTCTGAGCGGTGACGTCATGAACTCACTCTGACGGCAAGAGTTCCTTGTACTTGCAGCACCGAACCTGTCGGACGTATAACATAAAGTTTAATAATCATGTTACCATGGTTACATCTTATTCATAATGATAATTTGAAATAACCCTCCCCGGAAATGACCACATTTTTAAAACTTACTTAAACAGAACTGACAATTATTGCACCTTTGGAAGGCTAACCAGTACCACCTTGCTATGATGTTACAAAAACCTGTTTGTACGTTGTTCATGAGGAGGAGGTACAAATCCCGCCAGTGGAAAAGTTTTGCTGAATGGTATCACAGGGACATTGTCAAACAGTGGGTGTACGATATGCTTGTAAGTTTAGAGAAAATCTTCGAAATCTGGAATTGAAAAAGAAACAGTCAATCTTGTTTGTTCGAAATCTATTTTGTGTTTTCAATGTCAAAGGTCTTAAGGTTTTCTTTTTCGAAGTTCTATGAACTCGAGTCGCACGACTATCGTTAATCTTTTGTTAATTTTGCTCTCTTTTGTTTTTCGTTATCTTTCGTTTTTTATAAAACAATTTTATCGTGTTTTCCAAGTTTCTTGGACCTAAAACTGGTATAATTATCAGGTTTAGCTCTTGTTACCCTGTGGACGCTTCTTGTTTAATTTCACCCACAATAAATACAATTACAAATAATTAGTTTCTTCTGACTTGTTTTCTTTTCGGAATTAGAAAGTAATTATTTCCAAAATTTAAAAAAATCTTTAAGCTAAGAATCAATATAGTTGTAAAGACATGTAAAAAGTTTTCGTTAAAATAAAAATCCGGTTTTACAATTACAGCTTTTGTTGACCAAGGGCCACTGCCATTGCTTTTATCATTAAAAAATGTAAAATATTTTTAGTAAATTATTAAAATTTGTTAAAACAGTAAATTGATTTCAGCCTTTCCATAAACTCCATGTTGCTTATTTGTATTCGTATTGATATTCAGTGTGATGTGAAATATTTCATTAAACATTAAAGTATTGATGGATTACTGAATTTCAAATTCAATCCCGTGTTTTTATTCCATATTCTTAATCTTAATCTTATTAATATTAATATCACATATTAGGTCGTTATTGGCCCACGTTAACAGCTAGCACATTTTTTTGTGGGTAGAAAAACTGACGCTAAACTTAATATGGGAGGAAAATCAGGAATAACAATTCCAGGTCGAGGAACAAATTTAAAAGCAGAAAAATGTTGAAGCGGTGAAATGTTCGTCGAACAATATGATGACCATTTATATAATTACCGGGCGCTGCCTGGCTAACTTTGTTAATTGACTCTGTAAGATCACCCTCAATCGATCACCGAAGCGAATTAAATAAAATTCCGATACCGAATAGAATTTGCTTGGGGATTTCAGTCTTTGTTGGTTAATGTTGTTATGCTGCTCTCTGGCGGTCCCCTCCGATCGCAAAGCATCCAAATTTGAGGTCCTCAGGCAAAGCCTTGTCGCGGTGATATCCGTAGTGTACGCAGCTAAAGCTGAACGAGAACGGTAGACGGATATAATCTCGTCAAGCAAAGCCGCGGTCTGCTTTCTGTTTAAGTGTTTAACACACATTTTTGAATTTTTTGAATTCAATTCGGAATTGCAGTTGTCGCGGTGATACCCGACTCACGCAGCTAAAGCTGAACGGTAGACGGATATAATCTCGTCAAGAATTGCAGCTAAGCCAACATAGGCGCGGCAGCGAAGAAAAGCAACAACAACGCAAGGCAAAACATTGCTTAGCTATGTTTGTACAGCGCGCGTTTTATCCTGCTATTCGAGCCTCGAATAATATAAGGGTCAAAACCAAACAATTCTGTGCGAGCTTTTCCGTGACCGCGTACTGTCCGTACCAATTTCTTTCACCTAAAGGAGGGTGCGCGGCAGCGCGCACCCTCCTGTCATTTTATTCCGGACGAAGTCAGACAAAATTGCTTATGATTTTCTATTTTGTCAGGGGCCCATATTTCTGCGAGCATGGTCCGCCGTGCATTTATCGTGTTTTGGCGTCCCTTTGAAGTTTACAGACGTTAGCTTTATTTTCAATTCCGGCTATAATTTTAACGATTCATTGCTGTTGCTGTAAACTTTGGGAAGTTTTAGATAAAAAATATCACATATGACGTCATCACCTAGGGGAGGGGGTTTTCAAATGATGTTGACGAGATTATATCCGTCTACCGTTCTATTGTCTGACTTCGTCCGACCCTCATTCGAAGCGAATAAAATGACAGGAGGGTGCGCGCTGCCGTACAAACCGTTCTAACGTTCAGCTTTAGCTGCGTGAGTCGGCCGGTATCACCGCGACAAAAATGATGATGATCGATGATGAGGGGAGAAGGGGTTTGGCCAATGATGCAGACGTCATTAAAAATTTCTAAGCTAAGATTTATTGTCTGACCTGCTGCCGCGAAGCGGCAGCCCCCCGCGCGCAGGCCGCAACGCAAGGCATGCCTGAATTGTCTGACTTTGTCCGACCCTCATTCGGAGAATAAAATGACGGGAGGGTGCGCGCTGCTGTACAATGCCTGAACTGCTGCCGCGAAGCGGCGCGGCGAAAATGGGCCGCAACGCAAGGCAAAAGATTTATAGGACTTTTTTGAAAATGTTTGAATACTTTTGAAAATTTTTATCAGAATTTTACAAAATCGGAAGGAAAATTTTCAAGTAAAAATTTTTATTCAGAAATTTGGTGAAATACTATGTTTTCACTGACAAAGTATACTAAATTTCAAAAATGACTGCAAATTAAAATACCAAAAATCAAGTTTTTTGACATGAAGTGGGGGGAGGGGGGTTCCGACTGTGATGATGTCATTATGTTTAATCACCTCTGACATTTAGTGGGGGTTTTGTCATGATGATGAATGATGACGGAGGGGGAGGGGGGTAAAAATTACCGAAAATTTGCTGCCTGACGTCATATGTCATAAGTTAAACAAGTTTTCAAGTTAAACAAGTTTTATTTTCTCGTCTGCAATATCAATTACACAATAAAGATATAAAAATATCCTTCCGCTTTTTACGGAAATACTATCAAATTTGAATAAAAACTTCTAGCCTATAGAACATCTATAAATAATAAATTCCATTATATATTCATGTGTGCCTATTTCAAGAACACTATTTGAAAAAATACATGATAATATCAAAGAAATATCAATAAAACTCAATTTTATATTTGAACTGCTCACTGATATTGGTTAGCTATCCTTTCATTATTAATAGTTGGCTACGAATTTCACCATTAATTGTACAAATGGATAAAAACATCTGTCATATGTCTGCCTGACGTCATATGTCATATGTCATACGTCATATGTGAACGACCCCTTTGCTTTAACTGATAAATAAACACTTTGTTTTACCCTTGACCTCTAAAAAATTAGAAGTAAAGAAACTCTGTTGATAGAACGACCAGTGGCCTTGCCTGAGGACCTCAGTCTTTGTAGAGAGAGCCACGCAGCGCCCGGTAAACAGTCGCCAAGTAAGAATAAGATTAGTTAGATCATCGTAGAAATCTCTAAAATATATATTTGTATAAGGGGTCGTTCACATATGACGTCATTACCTGGGGGAGGGGGAGTTTCGAATGGTGATGATTGATGACTAGAGGGGAGGGGGTTTGGCCAATGATGATGTCATCAAGAATTTTCAGGATTTATAGGACTTCTTTGAAAATTTTTGATTTCTTTTGAAAATGTTTATCGAAATTTTACAAAATCAGAAGAAAAATTTTCAAGTAAAAATTTTGATTCAGAAATCTGGTGAAATACTGTGTTTTCACTGACATGGTATCAAAAATTTCAAAAATGACTGCAATGAAAAAAGACTAAAAATAAAGTTTTTTGACATGAAATAGGGAGCGGGGGCTCTGACTGTGATGATGTCATTATGTTATTTTACCTCTGACATTTAGGGGGGGTTTTGTCATGATGATGAATGATGACGGAGGGGGGGAGGGGGGGGGGTAAAAATTACCGAAAATTTGCTGATGTTTATTCATTTAAATTGTTCGTTCTTGCCACCTCTCTTCAGAGTTGAGTTGAGATGGTCGTCAGTGAGATTGGAGTTCAGTGATAACAGTGTTATATTTTTGAATTGTGTTTTTCAATTTCTTGATGCGTTGTTATAAAAGTTTACATATTTTCGCATTTAAGCAAAAGCTTAATTTCTGCCTGCTTGATGTGCACAGTAAAGATAAAGTTATATATTTGGTGAAATATTTCATTGCACAGCAATGAAGACCAAATTGTTCAATTATTTCTTCTGAAAGTTTTATTTGACAAAAAGTGTTATCAGATTGCAAGGCATTTACAAGATGAGCAACGTAAATTGGATTGACAGCGAGGAAGAGGAAGATTTCACTGAAATTAGTGTAAGTCCATGGGGAGCTTTTTAGCATATTGTGCTGGATACAAATTTACTACATGAAAAGTAAATTCCCTCATGGTTTTCGAAACGAAAAGAAGTAAATTTCCCTTGGTTTTGAAAACAGCACTCATAATCCTTTTAAGATCTTTTCTTGACATTTCAGCCGCTCCTTGTACAGAAAAGGGATCAATTTATTTCACCAACTATAATTGAAGTAAGTTTTTATTCAATTGCCTTTCTCATATTTTCATATCAGTTGCAAAACACAAAGCATGCTTCCAGCCAGAAAGACACAGGGTTTTCAAATTCCTTGTAATTTCACATTTAAATTTCACATTCAAAATTGAAAAATCATCACATGACTTAGGGGTAGGGTGATAATTTTTACCTTCAAAACTATCAAATTTTGATTCCTATTCAAATTTACATCAAAGTACAAGTCCAACTTTTCTTCTAGCTCAAAGTTGAAAATATCCATTTGTAAGGCCTTTAAGGCTTCTAAGGGTCCTTAAAGACCCTCACATCAAACATAACCTAAGCACAGAACCCAATAAAATCTTCAGCAGTGGTTGACAGGAATCAAAATTTTGTCCCGGCCGGGACCGCGCCGGGACCTGGATCGAAATTAAATCCAGGCCAGGAGAGGGATTAGCTTCATCCCAGCAGGGACCGGGACCGGTATTTTTCTTATAATTTTCATTATCTGTTAAAATCAAACAGTGTTATGCATTAATCAAAACATTGAGGTCTGTAAAGTTGAAAGTGACAGTAACTAGCAGTAACTAACCCTAATACTAACAACCTATTTCTTTATTTCCCTCTGGCCTAAAATCTTCTCACCTATCTCTTTATATTATATCCCCCTATCTTTTTCTATCTCTTTATATATCTCTCTCTATCTATTTCTATCTCTCTATCTCTATTCTCCATCTATATTTCTCTTGAAAGTCGATGTTGTAAATTTCAATAAACGTTTTGCGACAAGAAATTGAAGTAGGTAATAACTCATATTCTCTATAATGTATGATTTATATAACTAATTGTGATTACATGGCATTTTACACATTTTATTTAGATTTTGTGTCCTCTGCATATACTCATTACTTATACATTAAAAAGATCTAACTATAAAGCACTGTAGTGTATAGAGCACTGTTGTACTAAAACTTTCACAGAAAATGATTCACAGGTTTACTAATTTACGCATCAAATTTATGTTCAAAATTCGATTTAATTTGAGAAAAATCCCTGCTAAAATCTCTGCTAAAATCCCGGCCGGGACCTGGACTGGGACAAAATCTGCGCCAGGATCCCAATTGGGCTCTGATTCTGATTTCCATTAAGTAGCCATTATAAGTGAGAGATTCTCATCCCTTGCCACTTTTTGAAGTTCTGCCACCGGGGTCAGGTCCTATACCACACTTCTTATTGCTATACTATACCTGGGTGGCAACTTAAGTATCAGCCTGGGCTAAAATTTGACAATATATCGATTGAGAATAGTTTCAAAGTTCAAAAATTTTAGATTAAGCTTATTTTCTGGGGTGGTTGCCACCACCCTAACAAATACTATTATTTATAAATTATGTATCGGAAAAGGACTTTCAAATGATCAGTGATTGTGCTTTCTTTATAAATAATTTAGATTGAAATGCCATGATAACAGTCTAGGATTGTGGTTTTATTGTACAATGAATTTCAGAGCTTAGACTATGATCGGTGCCCCAATGAACCCTACATGAATTTTATATCGACAAAAACAAAACAGGTTAACATTTTTAACAAGTTGAAACTTTCTTCATTATTCATATTTATCCCGATTTCAATTCTGTATTAATGTTTTGCATCTCTTACATATTCACTCATAAAACTTCTTGAAAAGAGGAACAGCTGCCCCTGTTAACATAATTGAAAATTGCTACAATTTGATTTGTATCAAGCTGCAATTCTTTCGGCATTCGTTTGGCATATATTTATTTATATACTGTTACCTCGATTTATTCAATAACATCGACTAATATTTCCAGATAATTTCATATCTCAATTTGAAAGATTGGATTATGTTCAGTTTAATTGGAGTTGCAACAGGTCTAGTAGCTTTTGCAATTGACATGGGAGTGACATTTTTGTCGAAGCTCAAGTTTGATAACACTTATAAGTGTAAGTTGCCCTTTAAGTGGCTAAATTGGTTGTTCATCAAGTTATATACTTCTTTCTCTATAGATGTTAGGGTCGTATGAAAGAATACCGATGCACCTCTAATGGGACCCTAACGCCCAAAAGTGCACCCCTAATGGGACCCTAGTGGGACCTTAATGGGACCTTAACGGTACTCTATCGCCCAAAAGTGCACCCCTAATGGGACCCGGGCGCCATGGCCCAATTGTGGCCAAGCTGGCCCAAATTGGCCCAATGTCTCATCATGGCATTTTGCACCCCTAATGGTACTCTAATGGGACCCTAATGGGACCTTAATGGTACTCTAATGGGACCCTATTGCCGGGCCATTTTGCACCCGTAGTGGGACCGTAGTAGGACCCTAGTGCCCCTCGAACGCCAATATTTGACCATTTCAACTATTAATCGAAAAGGTAATTCCTAGGTAATTAAGGTTTGTAAACTTGCTAATCGCAGAATTAATCGAAGTCAAGCGGCTGGCACACTTCTATTAAGTGCCCTGGCCGCTATTAAGTGCCCTGTGTAAGTATGGTATATTTAATCTTATTATATTCTGTAATGTTTATCTTTTTGATTTTTGGATTGAAAATTGTTTGTCGACCTTTTTTAATTACTAAAGAATTTCATCCTGAAGAATTTTAATATCAACGTAAACCTTAAAGTTAAAAAGGCACTCTTTTACTGAACAGCATCCAGGGCAGCGCATTTTTACTAGCGACCAAGGCACTTAAATAGCGGTCAGGGCACTTTTATAGCGGCCAGGGCACTTAATAGCGGCCAGGGCACTTAATAGAAGTGTGCCAGCCGCTTGACTTCGATTAATTCTGCGATTAAAGAGTTTTAAACTATTTCAACACTACAAATTAAATACATTTATTGAGGATACTCTGTATCACTCGATGACGAGTACAAGTCTTTTATAGATGGGTTTGTGCATCGCAAGAGGAGCTTACTAACGTTACCCACCTCCTTGTACTGTA
>JH156336.1:65626-85584 GCA_000226015.1 Mnemiopsis leidyi
AATCTGATCCACAAAGATTGTTTTACCCTGGCAATCCTATCATTGAACTGCATGCTGTGCCTCTTGATTACAATTTCCTATGCCTTCGTTTATCTTCTCTCAAGATCCAGCACTAGAGCGACAGGATCAGTCAAGTCAAGCAGATTAGAAAGGAAAATAGGAATCATTATTGTGACGGATTTCTTGGCATGGGTCCCATTTATTGTGCTCTGTTTTTTGCACTATTTTGATCTATTCAACGGATTGTCACTGTATGGAATATTTTCCATTGTCATTCTTCCACTGAACTCTGTTATCAATCCTCTCATTTATGATGATATCCATAGTGTGATGTGGAAATGGGCTACAAAAAAGACTGGTTTAAGAGGAGTCAGTGTTTCTGAACCCCGACGGATCAAAACACTGACAACCCTTAAAAGTGAATTTACCAGCAAAGCGGAAACTAATGCATTAGAAAACGGTCCCAGTGTTGTTCAAGTAAATAGAACTACAGCGTTGTAATCATGTGAATGAAAGTAGCTGTTTTTCAGAATTTTTTATGAGGATTAGTTGGAATTAAATTATGAATTATTGCGATATAAATAAATGAGAATAATAATGTACGATTAGTAAACAAATAGGAGTGAGCTATCGGAAATTATTTATCACTCGTGCCTACGGCACTGCCGTAGGCACGAGTGATAAATAATTTCCGATCAGCACACGACTAATGAGTTTCCTAATTGTATTATCAAACGACTTAAATAACTAAAATACTAACAGGATTAAGAACAGCTTTCCACTTCTTTTGAGTAATTGGTTTTTAAAAACCGTTGCACCAATATGCCGTGTAGCAATTTATGCACTCTATATCCAACCCGAAATAGGTTCAGTAAAAATATCCATTTAGCTAAACAATTCTAATTGATTGTTGCTTTTATGAAGGAGCACATGTTTTGCAGCTAAGCCGCGTGAGTATGACTATTGCGAACACATCGCCATAGCAACATACCACGTCAAAAAGTGCTTATTTTACACGTATGTATAGGAGTGTGCTATCGGAAATTAGTCAACGGTACTTGGTAACACGGGAGGTTGATAATGATTGTTCTTATTTTCTTAATTCATCAAATTGCATTGTAATATAATTGTTACAAAATAATTGTATGATTGTGTTAAAATTATGTACAAGTTACTGATATATCGATCTCTGAGTTTGGTAAATAGTTTGGTCCAAGACATTATATTTCGTTAGTTTGACAAATCATTCTGTTGGTTTGCCAGCAGGTGGGCAATAAGCAGAAAGTGTCAAGTTTTGCAATACACACAGTCGATCTAGGTATCGATTTAGGACGGCATTCCATTTCATTGCGAAATCAGAATTGTTTCCTTTTCTAAATTGTCAGCAATTTTCAATACTAATTTGGCGACAACGATAAAAAATATGTCAGACTACAGAAAAGTTATTGATAGTCTGATATCTGATCTTTACAATTATTTGTGTATCAAGAGTGGTTTGGTTGTCAAGAATCGAGAAGAGATCTTGCTATAACTCTATTTGATTAACACGAGGTAGGAATTCTGGACACCTGGTTGACAAAACTACCGATACGCTATTGCACCGTCACGCAATTCCTTTTCTCTTTGTAGCTTTGTGCAGCAGTTCAAGATTTGACATTTTTCTACAGAACCAGAATTTTGAATCCCCGGTCAAATGATTTACTTGACAACTTACTTGATGTAGCAAGTAAGCATATAATTTGCTTGTGCTTCAATATATTTTGTTTCATTTATATTATATTTAATATATTTGGCTTGGTTTTTTCATTTTAAATAAGGCCTGGAAATTTAGATTTGACCAGATTGATCGGATGATTGACTAATAGGTAAATTAAATGCCAGGGTTTCGGGAAAGGGCTAGAGTCTCAGCCTCTCAAATTAAAATCTATTAATAAAAATAAGATAGCTTAACAAATTAATAGGTCGAATGATGATGGGCCGAATGAAGATTATCGAATTATTCATTGCAGAACTGTTCATGTGCTTAGTGAGCCGAGGTTAGTAAATTCATCGTATTCTTTATTTCATTGTCTAAATTTCATATTAGAAACTGTTATTTATTTGATACCTTTACTGTATTTCCGCGTTTCCTAGCTATAAGTTTTACAATTTCAAAGGTTTGTTAACTACGAAAAGATCAAAACCGCTAAAAATAAAGCGCAGACAATTCAGGAGAAGTTTGCGTGTTTTTCACTGAGGATTCTACTGGATATAAACACCCAACATGCTTTAACGACCGTCCTGGTAGGACATATATATGTCACAAATACGTTGGGACTGTGAGCTAAATGTGTTGAATAAATTCAACACCTTTAGCTCACCATCACAACTTATTTTAAACAAAATTACTTGGTATGAAATTTAGCTAAATATCTAAATTGCTCACAATTGGAGATAATTTCTTTGATATCAGTGAAGTGAGAGGTAGAATAAATGAATAATGAAAGTGTTTATTTTTATTTTTGATGATGGTGGTCAGATTCTGACCGTCAGAAGTTTCTGATTTGATTTTTGAAATACCGTACCACAAAAATTTGAAAACCTCTTCAAAATTTCAGAATCAGAGGCTTGCAAATATGTGACGATGAACGGATTTCTCAAGCTGCAATGTGCTGTAGAACTTGGAGGAAAACACTTTAACGTGTTCAAATGTCCCAAAGAAGAGTCTTATTACCAGGCGGTGGAAATCGCTGACGGCTGGGGAAACTTCGACCAAGTTTACTCTAATTCCTGCACGGAAGACAAGTTCGGCTACCAAATATGTGGGGTGATCCCAGCTATTTCACGTAGACAATATGGTGAATACTATCTTTGTGGATATTATGTATGTCACCCAGGTGGGAATTTCCCTTCCGATATGAGAATCAAGGGCAAGTATATAAGTGGGGGAAGGTTGCAAACCTCTCTAAGATGTAACGGAAAAACAGAATGTACTGAAGGAGAAGATGAAATGGGGTGTGAGGACCTTACTCCAGACACGTCTTATACATGTTTGATATCCGGCACCAGAATACCTAACAGTAAGGTTTGCAATGCTATTTATGACTGTCCATATGCCGACGATGAAAATGGTTCATGTAACCATCAGGCAGGTATCTTCTGTGAAAACTGGACAGGAAAATTGATGTGGGTTCATCCCTTTAGGATATGCCCTAGGTTTGTGTTTGATTTCTGTACCAACAAAGAGGAACAAAAAGACTGTGATGTCCATGAAGGAGGCAGGTGGTGTAAGTCAGATTCCTATGGAAACAGATACATTAAAGAGTCCCAGATGTGTTTCCACACTCAGGGAAAAGAAGCTCTGGACTACAAAGTCTGTATAGATGGCCGAGATCAGCTCAACTGTACTAATGTAGCTCTAACTTGCAGTGTTGATGGATTTCCAACGACTGTTTCCAGCTATGGACTATGTCAAGGGCATCATCAATGTCAGGATAGATTTGATGATCTGTGTAAAACTGCAGAAACGGACTGTTATATACACAAACATCAGTTCTGTGATGGAAAATCGGACTGTGATTACGAAGGTGACGAAAAAGCTCATGTTTGTAACGAAGTGACTTCTAATTTCAAGTGTAAAAGAAGAGTGTCCACCTCACCGACAACCAGTCTGAATATGCCAAACACTTGGCTTTGTGACGGTGTGATTGATTGTTTAGACGGCAGTGACGAAGATTTCACACTCTGGAATGTTTGTGGAAGTGAAGATACTCTCATCAGATGTGTAGAAAAGAGCGAAGTTTGTATGGAAATGTTCAAGTGTCCTGGAGCAGAAAGAAAGTTTTCCGGGATTCAAACTCTCTGTGACAATGTAGAAGAATGTCCAGGAGAAAATCAAATATGTCATGAAAGTAGAGGAATCAAAGATGTTCTTTCTGTTGCTCTTTCTTTCAACAAAACTATCAAAATCCTGTCTTATCAATGTCTGCCTGGCATTAAAGATCATGGCATCTGCGACCAAGAACACCTTCATGGCTCACCTGATAAGAATGTATATGGAATTACACCTACAATTATCCAATATTCATCTTCAAGCATCGGTGTCTCTTGCAAATTCTTTTTTGGAGAGTTATATGTCTTCTACAGTTGCAATGATCTCTGCTTGGACGCATCATGCCCTCTTGTTTCAATTCCCTATCAATCCTGCTCCAACATCAAAGAAAAAGCTATCACATTTGCAGCTCGACAATCCACAATAAAGCAGCCCCATTACTTGACAGTGGTACACAAGCAGAAAGCAGGTTTTGAAAACAACCTGTTTTCCTGCGATAACAGAAGATGTGTGACATATGACAAAGTCTGTAACTTGGCTGATGACTGTGGTGATGGAAGTGACGAGGTGCTGTGTGTTAACAACTACAGGTGCAACACATCTGCCGAGTTTATTCCACTGTCTGCTGTTTGTGATGGTCATGTCGACTGTATCGACCTGTCTGATGAGTGTAATGATCAATGTCAACTTCAGATATTAGATCACACTGCTTTGAAGGTTTGCGCTTGGGCTTTTGGTGTGTTGGCAACAATCACAAATCTTGTAGTTGTCGTAAGAAAGACAGTGTCTCTCTCCAAAGTGAGATCAAAAACCACCATGTTCAACTCTATTTTTGTAATCTGTATCGGGGTAGGAGACTTGACAGTAGGTTTGTATCTTATTGGAGTCTCCACAGCAGATTCCGTATACTCCAAATCTTACTGCACTCAAAGATTTGACTGGCTGAACAGTGGCTACTGTACCACACTGGGAGTACTCAGCACTGCTGGCTCTACTTTATCTCTCTTCTCTATGACATGTCTTAGTTTGTTCAGATTCCACACTATTAGGAACATATTCTCTTCTCGACAACTCTCTAGAAAGTCCAGACTTTCAGTTTTATCTATTGTTGTTGTGATGGTTACATTGGTTGCTGTGATTGTGTTTATTCCAATACTGGATATATTTGAAGATTACTTTCTGAACGGGATCCATTATGGAAAACATGTCCCACTTTTCATAGGAGCTCCCTCAAAACATGAGCACATAAATATTTTGGAGAAGTACTACGGACGTCTGAAAGACTCCATGGTGACTTGGAAGATGATAAGGAATCTTGTCATGGCAATGTTCACAAATGATCACGGTGGAATTTCCGGATCTGAGCAAAAGTTTTACGGTAACTCGGGAGTGTGCTTGTTCAAATATTTTGTCAGTAAATCTGATCCACAAAGATTGTTTTCCCTGGCAATCCTATCATTGAACTGCATGCTGTGCCTCTTGATTACAATTTCCTATGCCTTCGTTTATCTTCTCTCAAGATCCAGCACTAGAGCGACAAGATCAGTCAAGTCAAGCAGATTAGAACGGAAAATAGGAATCATTATTGTGACGGATTTCTTGGCATGGGTCCCATTTATTGTGCTCTGTTTTTTGCACTATTTTGATCTATTTAACGGATTGTCACTGTATGGAATATTTTCCATTGTCATTCTTCCACTGAACTCTGTTATCAATCCTCTCATTTATGATGATATCTATAGTGTGATGTGGAAATGGGCTACAAAAAAGACTGGTTTAAGAGGAGTCAGTGTTTCTGAACCCCGACGGATCAAAACACTGACAACCCTTAAAAGTGAATTTACCAGCAAAGCGGATACTAATGCTTTAGAAAACGGTTCAAGTGTTGTTCAAGTAAATAGGACGACAGCGTTGTAATCATGTGAACGAATGTTTTCAGCATTTTTTGAGAATCAGTTTAGTTAATAGTTTAATGGTGATAAGTTTAGTGATAAGTTTAATGGTTGGTCGATTGTTTATTAGCCGCGTTTTAGATTGAATGAAGTTTTATAATTTTTCTCGGCTTCACAGGTGACAAATAAGTCCGGGAATAATTGTTGATTAACTTCTCTGTATTACGACAGCTTAAATATCAGTGCACTTAATACTATAATTATTCAAATAAATTGAGTGTTCTAATGAAGCTGTTCGTATGATTTTTGTTCTTGATTGATGCTTCTACATTTGCTATATGGCTGATTTACTTCCAGGTCATACCTAAATAATTATTGGATAATTCAACTCACCTTGCTTCCGATTCGACAGATTCGTTGGATTTTGAAGGTTGCCTTTGTCGTTTAAGTTCGCTGATAGTCGTTGACAGTTCCTTAGCTGCCATGAAGAAGTCTGGAACTGCTGGTCCTGATAATAAGAATTAGCAAACAGAGCACGTTTTATTAGCTGAATATCAAAGTTATTACAGTTTTGTAGGTCAGAGCAATTAAGCAATTATAAAAGTAATTTAATGAATTTTGATACTTAGTAACAAAAGATTGGACAACTTACTCTTAAACTGATTCTCTATCCGGAGATTAGACCGAGGATTAGGTATGAACGAGATTGCTGGTTCTTCAAGGGTAGTCGCTTTGTCAGAGATAAGATCGGTTTGTACAACTTCAGCCTGAGAGGCTACTTTTATCTCCTCTCTACTGTTAGTCTCAGGAGCAACTTTGACAGTCTTGGGGGGAACTTCTTCCACAGATTCAGAAATAACAGTGTCTGGGATAATTTCGAGTGAATTATTATTTATGCTTGGTCCAGGAATTTCTTCATTGTTACAAACATCATTGTCATCTAGGTCCTCTATCTTCGGAACTAAATCAGCTACTTCATCCTCCAATAAAACAGTGAGATTCTCCTCTACACTACAAGCAGTCTCTTCTAGAGGCTTGTCTAAAACTCCATCTTGTGTTTGATCCGAACCCAACATATTTTCTATGTTCTCTGCCTGCTTCTGGACATCTTGCAGAAGTTGGGTAATATCGCTGACTGTATCAGAAAGACAGTCTGTGTCTACAGTTATATCAAATGTATCAAGCAGGATATCAGGACTGTCTTCTTTGTCTACAGAAATATTCAGAGTATCGATCTGTGACATGACGGTTGGATCTTTTACAATTTCAATCTGGCTTTTTGGTTGTGGCTCGCACGATTTTTCTACTGCACTCACTGATTCCTCACTCTCTGCTTGTGAAGCACTAGTTAACCCTGCTTCTTGTGATCTAGATGATGAAGAGCTAGAGGTAGTGGTTGAAGAAGAGCTAGATGTTGAACTTGAAGATGAACTTGATGATTTTGATTCAGATGAAGTACTAGGCGGATCTGATGTTTCCACAATGTTAAAATTCGTTCCATTTTGGTCATTAGCATCAGTTGTGCTTGGTTCCATCTTCCCTGCTCCGATACTTTTGATCAGAGCATCTATGTCGGCTAAGGATTTGAAGACGTTCTCGATCTTTGGCAAGTCAATAGGAGGTTGAGAAACATTATCTGTGACTGGAAGCAAGTGGTCTGTTCGCTTAGCAACAACCTTCTTCAGAAAATTAGTCGGTATGTCCTGCTCAGATATCAAACTTTGTTCCAATTCCTCTACCTTAGACCTGACAATCTCTTTAGACACAAGCTCCAGGGGTGTAAAAGAAACTTTGACAGTACCGAAAGTATCCTTACTGTAAACATCCTCCACAAGATACCAACCCTCGACAGTGGGGAACCCTATCAGCAGAGGAGCTAGGTCGACAGTAGCAGTTCCCACGACACACAGGTCAGACTGAGAGTTGATGTCGTGAGCAGTGACGACACACTTTACAGTCTTGTCAGCTCCAGAGAGAACGGAGTAGGGAACCTTCACATCCTGGGTACAGTTGAAGAGAACAGAGGGGGTGAACTCTCTGTAGGGGGTGGTGAGGAGAGTGTGAGACTTGCAGAGGACGGAACAGTACAGACAGAGAGTGCAGGAGTCGTACTGGTCGGTAGGTAGGCCCGTACATTGGGAGATTGTAACCCGGAAATTAAACCCTTCTATCTCCTCCTTCTCCTGGAAATTAAACAGAGAGTTCAGTGTACAGAAGTTCTGATTTAATACAGTTCATGTTTTGTAGGCATTGTTTTCAGTACAATTTCAGTTGAAAACAAGCTCTGTAATCTGTATCATAAAATTTTGTTTGAATGTGCGAACTGCAGTTACGGTAGGTATATTTGAAAATGGCAGGGCAATTAAATTGCACCTTTTGAAGACCGATTGCTTGTACTCTATCAAGTTTACCTCTTCGTTAACAGTCAGTTCACGTTCTGAGAGAAAAGACAAGACCGGTTTGACCGGTTCAGGCGGCTCCTCCGCCGGAAGTTCCTCCAGTTTAGTCAGGGTAGTGGTCACGTGAACCCCCGCACCTCCGAGATTGGGGCTTGTAGCTTTTACCAGGGGGACGGCCTATTGGAGTGTGTGTATAGTGGGGATTGTAGGATGTACATGTTTACTGAATTTTATTAGCCATGGAGGTTACAAGTATAGTAAAAGTTACACATGGCAATTTGCCAAGTATTAGATCGACGATTTATGTGGACCGTCGCCAATGTTACGGAATTCAGCGCTTTAGTTTCGATTTTGGAATGTTCAGTATAAAGCGGTCCATGTAAAATCACAATTGAATTTTCCAGACTGTTTATTGGAGCATGTAGATGTAGTGCAGTATCTATTTAGCAGAGACCTCCCGTATAAGAGGCCAACAAAGCTTGGCGCACATAACAAAGCAGCAGCTTCCTGTAGAGCAGGAGCAAAACATACCACATGACACAATTTATAGTAAGAGATCACGTGACGAAAAGTGAGATCACGTGACTTAGAGACCACGTGATTGGAGGTACCTGAGCAGAAGTGGCTGGAGTGTGGTTAGCAGCTAGCAGCTCCGACAGAGATACATATCCGCACCCCAGGATAGTATCTCCGATAGTATCGTCTTTACCTCCTCGCGGTACCAGCCACACCTAGGCAGGGAGAATTGATTAGTTTTGTATCTAGAAGGTATGCACTGCTTCACTGCTTCATTTTGAAATGTTACAAAATAATCAAGATTATTATGATTTGGTCAAAATATATCTTGTATAAAGGAGGGGAATTGACAGGACAACGTTCAACAGATTGACAAACTTCAAAACTCTTAAGTCACAATTAATACATGCCTGTATTTCCAGAGGTTCCTCTCTCAAACACCAGGTTAGATTGGTAGAAACAGTGAAGTTGAATGTGGCAGTGAAGTCCATGTCACTGTACGACTTGTTGTCCAGAGCTACTTCGTTAAAGTTGACAAGATCTGAGCACACTGCCTCACTGTTGTAAAACTGAAATTTAGTGAGTAAGTCCTTTGTTAAATTCTTTAGTTAGATTCCATAGACGATTACAAGTTGATTTGAGCGGTTCAAAAGTAACAGGAGCACTGGCAAATTAACGATACTAAATTTAAAAAACATCCACCTTAATTCTAAGATAGCACTGTCTGTCCTCGAGGACTATATCCTGAGCTCCCCTGTATCTCAACAAGACAGTATCCGGTATCCAGATCCTATCTACCCCTACTTCTAGGGAGAGATAAGGAGAACTGACGGAGGGTAAAGGGGGAGGCAGCCAACCCCTCCCACACGCGTCTTGTATCACTTGTTCTCTTTCCGTCATCTCACCAAACCCGATCTGTGATAGGTTTCTTTGTTGTTGTTATGATGACAGGAAAAATGACAAAACTTAATATGACTTTTAGAGGTGAAAAACCCTGCACTACCTTAGCCAGGTAAGTACTCAGCTCTAGAAAACAGATTTTAAAAAACCTCAAGTTCGATGGATGCGACATGCTCCTTTGCACGAGTTGGTTCCTGGAGTGTTACCCAGCCTCGCAGTCCAGACTGTTTTTGTAGCAGACTCTCTAAACTCACTATCGCCTGATAGGGCAGTTTATTTACTTGTCTGGTAGATTCAAAAACTCAATTAATCTTTGCAAATAGTGACGAACAAAAACCTTGCAGAGAAGGAAATATTGACAATAAACAGTGTGTAACAAAAAACCTTGCAAAGAAGGATGTCGTTAGACTTTCCAACTGAACCGTCCACTTTATGAAAGACAGAAACCAGGACACTCCCTTTCCTGATGTTCTCAGCCAGGGTGGGGGGACCAGAATGTGCGGGTGACATCACAGTCGGAAGTGTCATTGAAAAGTGCGCGCCGTAGTTTGGAGTGAAGGAACGGGCACGAACACTTGACTCTCTGTCGATTCCAGCAAACGAGAGTTCGATCTGAAGTTGTGAAAGTTGGTTTATAGACTGCTTTGAAGTTAACTTAATGATCAATGTAAACCTTCTATGATTCGACCAAAAGTCAAAATGGGCCGAAATTTTCTTATGCTAAAACTAAAAATATGAACATACTACACTTCACGTAATTGCATGTGCATTTCAACTCACCGCGACATATGAGTCTACTCCAACCGTAGCAGCATGTTCAAGAGGAGCTCCTGCTTGAAGCGTGCGTTGCGCAGCATACTGCAGTCCACACGCTCGCTGCACCCCAACACAAAACTGCACAAAGTTTGTTGCATGTTGTGTTTCAGTAACGGTGTCTTGAGTATACTCGACCGATACAGACAGAGTTCCAACTACGTATCCGGACCCCTCCTGAGATGTGTAATGAGGTTATCTAATAATGCGGCGACAATAGCTCAGGGGATCAGGAGCTCCTAGAGTCCCATAGAGCGGGTGTCAATTTCATCGTCAAGTAACATAGTGTCCAATTTAGACTTTAAAATAAGAAACAAAAGCTTATTCAACTCACGTCGTCAGACAGCTGCACACTGCTGAGAGGGACTTTGAAACACTGCTCAGTACCGGGGTTTAGAGATATCAGATGTGACAGTTGTTGCAGAGTGAGGTGACCTCTCGCGCAGACTTGATCTCGAACATTAGGGTAGTAAAACCTCCGCCACAGTTCGAACATAACACTGTTGTCCTCCAGAGTGCTGGACAAGTACTGCTGTACAGACACCGCGTCAGACAGGACCAAGGAAGAGGTGGTGCGGTGGTTGAACTTCATGTGAGGGGCGGCACTGCTCAGAGTGGTGGAGTGCGTCTTGAGTTCTGGGGCTGCTGCGCTGGAGGAGACTGGGAGAGTGAAGCTGATAAAGCAGTCTGTCGCACCCCAGCCGCTTCCCTCGAACATGTCCATGTCTTGGACTGTGTTAACTGTCACGTTGAACATGTGACGTGTATTCGACGATATTTCTGGAATATGCTCGGTTGCTTCGGGTTTTTCGGCGGGAGTTTTGGCGACAATTACAGGTGGGAGGTTTTTCTGAGACAAAAGATTTGTAAGCTGAGATTGGGAACCAACAGCAAGAATACACTGGAGTATGCCACAACGCTGGTTGGACAGAATGTCAATAATGGGCATGTAACCATCCACTGCAACAACAGGTACGTTCTCTCCGACGAAAGTTTGGAGATGTTCTCCAGATAATGACAGACTGAACTGGTTGGTGGGTAGTTTACACAGTCCTATGAGATCATCATTTGTTCCAGATTTGTTCCAAACTTCCAATATGATGAAGTTGTCTTTGAGACGATCGACGAAGGTGGATGTGTAGGTGAAGGGTATAATGTGTCTACAGTTGTATACAGGGTGGTGACTGTCCCAAACCACGTCTGAAATGTAAAGTGTTAAACAAGACGTTTAATTTGTAATGTGAATTAACCATGTTCAATGCAAATTCAATTAAAAGCCACTGTCAAAAATTCTAATTGGAATTCTTCAGAGCTGTAGCTCAGATGAATAATAAATTCATTAAATATAATGAAATATGAATATTACCAGTCGAAAGACGCTCAACTGAATCGATCATCCTTGCCACGACATAGGAATTGACCAATTCCTTGTTTTTTGTCTGTATCGCTTTACCACACACCACAGAGATGAGCATGTTTAACGAAACAGCTGAAATTTTACCGAGTTACTATCATATTAATTTTCCTATAATAATATGTTCAAATCAATTTAGAAATACCAATTACTAATTCACTTAAAGTCTAGTTAAACTGAATCGATGTCTTACAAGAACTTTCTTCTGCATTTCTTAGTTCTTAGTCTTACCTTTAACTTTTTGTGATGAGTTCAACTTTGGCATGAACATTTCCGGCAAATCGCCATTGTGCAACTTTAGAGACCCATTGAGCAAACCCATGTAATCGTCGTTCTGCATTGAACGCATTTGCAATGCAAATTTGAGGTGAAAACTTTCGGCCAAGAAAACGTTTTTTAGTTTCAGCGAAGCATCAGCCAACAAGACTGGGGTGTCTTCTATCCTTTCTTTGTAAAATACTTTGAACCCAGCAGTTCTCACTTGCCACTGGTTTATCAAGACCTCGTCAAACATAACAGGAAACACATTGATGTGCTCGAAACTGACAGATTTATCTGAAACTTTTCTGCTGGTCAATGTTCTCGTCTCTTCGTCCTCTGCAATAGGAATGTTGTATTCCACAAAATACGTACCAGACAGAGCATGAGCATCAAATTGTAAGTCATTCAAAAAGAGTTTACATTTGTTGACTCGTCCTAGTCCTGTGATCTTGTTGAGACTTAAAGGTAAGTTCTCTTTAACAAACGAATCCTCCCTGTTGACATGTGGGGTGGTTAAATCAACTTGTGAAGTCGGGTCAAGTTTGTTTTTTCTCAACTCAGATTCATCAATTTCGCTGTCAGAGGACACTGCAGATACATCATGATCTTCACCTCTCCGATAAAAAAGATGCTCAATGAGAGATTCGTCATGTAAAGAGCTTGAGCTTGACTCACTAGAAAAACTGACATCTAAATCATGTTTTTTCAGCATTGAATTAATGTGGTCTCTACCAAAAAACAGATCCATAGTATTATCTGCCTGTGTACTATTAACAACCTCAGACATTTGCTCTCTTTCGACCTCCTGAATACAGTTTGGAGATATCAAATCAATATTGGCTTCGATTTCTTGTTTGATGTTGTCATTGTCATGCAAATCTTCCATTTGTGCTTTAACCAGCTCATCCTTAAGATTTCTACTTTTAGCTAGTACCTGATTAATGATGTCAGTGACATTATTTCTTCGGATATTTCTCGAAGGAAAAGCAATATTTTCTTTATCATCAGAAAACTTAATCGGAGAAGTTTTAGCAGAGCTTGTGCGAGGATGCTTTACAGCAGAAGAAACTTTCAAAGGCTGATCTTTATCTAGGGTTGGCTGATCTGATAAAGACTTTGGTGCTTGAACAATGTTGATACTAACATTTACTTTTCCAATGACTTGATTAGACAAGGGAAGATTAATAACAGCATCAGTAAGAATCAGGTTGTTTTTAGACAGCTTTCTGACATCCACCTTGGCTACTCCTTGGATCCGGTACGATTTTGCATCAACAAAATCTAAAGTGAGAAATTCCATATCATTGAGATAGGATGAGAATTGTTTGGGTCCACATTTAATTGCATATTTTGCAATGCCAGGAAGTCGATTGCATCTAAAAACTGTTCCCTGAGACATTTCACCCCACCACTTAGTAATGATGTTTAAATCATTTTGTAACCTTGGGCCAGTCCAAGCAAATCGATCTATCTTTAGAACAAGATAGCACCTAAGCTGACCATGAACATCAGGAGGCAGGTCTGTGTTAACAGTGACATTGGGTTGTAGAACATCATTCTTTGTCGTCTGACCATGTTTTGTTGACTGTTTTATAGTCTTTTTAGGCATCTAGTTCCTGAATTTTAATGATAAGGGCAAACATTTGATTTAAACAATTTTCAAGTTAAGATTCGTTAAACCACTTTCACAGATACAAACATATTTCTATGTGATAATAAAAATGTTCATCAATTCATCAACAATCGATTTTTACTATATTCTTGTAGATTTTTGTAATCAAAATATTTTCTCATCCTTATGTGGAGACAATAAAAGACATTCTAGAAGTCAATAATAAAACGTTTGGTCAAACCAACTTTTTCAACAGCTACTACCAAGGGTTCAACGTTTCCTGCTACACAGGAATAGGGTCCATTCTTAAAATTCAAAGCTTTTACCTTGTGCTACCTTAAAAAGTCTTAAAAAGATAAATGGAACAATAAACTATAAACTTATAAAGAAAACAAATACCTACATTTTTCAAAGAAAAATCAAACTTTAGTCGTAATAAATTAAATGGTGATACTTGATATTTAGATTCCCTATAATAATTATGAATAGACTGCATAAAATCCATTTTTCATAACTAAAACGTTTGAGAAAGTCATTCTAAAAACCATACCTATCACATGAATTAGCCTAATTGTCCTAATTAATTTTGGCATCGACAAACTTTTTAGCAGTTTCAATAGCATTTTCAATCTTACTAGAATCACCAGTTCCACTTCCCTGAGCATAGAGATCTTTTCCACCACACTTAGCATTGAATAAGCTTGAAAAGGATGCAACCCATTCGTCAGCTCTGAGTGAATGAGCTGCAGAGACCTTCTTTGGAACTAAACAATGGAAAAATACATTGTCATCATTAACAGCAAATATAACAGCAGCGGTATCTGGGAGCTTCTTTCTCATTACTTTTAAGCCCTCTGATATTCCCTTGCTTGTACCTTTAGATGACAAGACCTTTACAATGGTGGCACTGCCTTTACTTTCTTCTATGATCTTGCTTATTTCAGCAGCATTTTGTCCAACTAAAGCCTTCTCAGAGTCGATTTTAGCCTTATCCAGCTTTGCTTTAAGGGCAGAAATGTTATCTCTAATTGTATCTCTTTGCCAAGCAGGTATAGTAGACTTGTCATTGGTTTGAATAAGTGCATTTATTTCACCAATAATTTTAGAGTGCTCGTATTTTCCATTGTTGACCTGACTCATGAGATCATTGGCTTGTTTTTGAAGGACATTACCTCTTGAGATTGCTGCATCAGCTTCAGTCCCAGTTACAGCAAAGATTCTTCTGATACCTTTACTTATAGGCTTCTCACTAACGACTGTAAAGTTGGCCATATGACCAGCCCTGAGAAGATGCGTGCCCCCACAAAATTCGACACTAGTCAGACTTCCAGCAGGTGCTGTTGGGTCAGAAACAAGTTTCTCCACATCAATTCCAACAGACACAACTCTTACTGGATCAGGGTAGGTCTCGTCGAACATAGCTCTCAGTCCTTGGATTTCCCTAGCAACAGCAAGGGGAGCATTCTTAGCATACACAACATCATTTTTGTTGATAAATTCAGAAACAACTAAGTCAACTCCTTCTAGCTGTTCTTTGGTCAGAGGTTTTTTGTATGAGAAGTCAAATCTGAGCCTCTCATCAGTTACAAGAGATCCTTTTTGATCAGCTTCACCGCAGTGCTTCCTAAGAGCAAAGTTCAGCAAGTGTGTTGCAGTATGATTGTTCATTATCTTCCTCCTTCTTGGTTCATCAAATGAGATTTCAACTTCATCTCCGACAGAAATGTTCCCTTCTACAATTCCTTTGTGCAAAATAAAACCAGCTTTGACTTGAATGTTGTTTACAAGTATACCTGAATCAGAAGAGCAAGTGATAAAACCAGTGTCATAGATCTGTCCACCTTGTTCTGCATACATACAGGTTTTGTCCAGAATAACCCCAACTCTATCACCAGACTCAGCATTCTGCACAAATTGTCTACCACATCGGATAGCCTTTATTGTTGCCCTAATTGTTTCAAAGGAGTAATCTCCATTATCTTTGGCAGTGTAGCTATACTTGAACATATCTTGTGTGGGAGACAATCCAGCCTTTTGTAGCTCACTGATTGCATGTACATCAATATCGGTTTTGTCATCATCAACAACTCCCCCACAACGAGACATCTCTATTGCTTTGGCTTTCGCCTGCTCATATCCTGCACAATCAACAGCCAACCCTTTTTCCTCTGCCATCAGACATGTGAGATCAAGAGGAAAACCAAAGGTATCATATAACCTCCATGCAATATCACCAGGAATTGTTGTTCCTTCGAGTGAACTGGCAGTTTTATCAAACAACCTTTTGCCATAATTCAAAGTCTTAAGAAACTGTGCTTCTTCTTCATTTATTATGTCCATTGTGTATTGTGGGTCTTTCAACAATTCAGGAAATTCGTCTTTCAAAATGTCATTAACAACTGGTACCAATGAGGCAAAGAATCCCTGCTTAGCATTAAGCTTCTCAACAGCATATCTTACTGCCCGTCTTAAAATTCTACGCAACACATAGCCTCTGCCAACGTTATCAGGCATACCACCATCACAAATGGCAACTGTTAAGGTCCTAGCATGGTCAGCTAGAACCCTGTACGCCATATCAATTCCATCACTATCATCAGCACCAACCTTCCCAGTGTATGGTCTTGCGCCTGTCCCTTTTTGAATGGCATCAAAGATTGGGGTGAATAAATCAGTGTCATAGTTAGAATTTTTGCCCTGCAAAACTGACACGGTTCTCTCTAACCCAAGACCACAGTCAATGTGTTTAGCTGGAAGAGATGATAATGACTGATCCGGCTCACGATTAAACTGTATGAACACCAAATTCCAAATCTCAAGTACATCAGGATCATCCATATTAACTAGTTCTGGAACTTCTCTTCCCCCGATTCTATCATAATGTATTTCAGAACAAGGACCACAAGGACCGGTATCACCCATTTCCCAGAAGTTGTCTTTACAATCAAAGGGTAAAACTCTATTAGTAGGAAGTCCAAGATCTAACCAGTACTGCTTTGCCTCGTCATCTGGAGCCAATCCCAGTTTTTCATCACCACCAAAATAGGTAACATACAAGCGATCTTTCTCTAGACCCCACACAGAGGTAAGTAACTCCCAAGACCAGCTAATAATTTCCTTCTTGAAATAATCACCAAATGACCAGTTGCCCATCATTTCAAAGAATGTGTGATGATAGACATCTTTCCCAACATCATCCAAGTCATTATGCTTTCCGCCAGCTCTAATGCATTTTTGAGAGTTGACCACTCTCTTCCACTTGGCCATATCACTGTTCGGATCAACAGTACCAAGGAAGATGGGTTTGAACTGATTCATACCAGCATTAGCAAAAAGTAGTGTTGGGTCATCATGAGGGACCACACTTGAAGAGTGCACCTCAGTATGCTCGTATTTTTCTTTAAAGAAATCAATAAATGATTTTCTTATGGCAGATGCTGTTCTTGGGATTTGCGGAGCATAATGCTTCGTTGAACATTTTTGCAGATTAGTGATATGAGACACCCATCTTTTTACATGAGGACCATTTTGGTTTAGTTTCGCGTCCTCCAAAATTTTGTCATCTTCATCAGTGTAATGGTAGCCTTTAATGTAACTCCTTGAGGCCAAATAGCTGTTGAGGTTAGATATGGATCCTGCCATTCTGTATAACCCTGAACAAATGGTAATAAAACTCATCAACTGTTCATTAAGTATTATTCTTCTTGAAGGACATGCCCTGTATGAAAAACTTTTAGGTACTTATGTGCAATGTAAGATTGACATCTTTACAACATTACAAATACAACAAATTTATTGTGGGGTTGGAGCCGGTATAGGTCCTGATGAAGGGTTTTGTTAATTCCCAACAGATGAAGACAAGATACATGCATTCAAAACAGTTCCCTAAACTGCTTCAAGTTGCTAGCTTTATCGTTTCTATATATTTATGATATTGTTGATGGTCAATGTAAACCTAAATGATCACTGCTGACAGCGGGAAAGACTGATGACTCCAATGAAAGTGTTGGTAGCCTTCTGAAAAGACAGAGTGACGCCCTGGAAAGACTTGTGACAGCGGGAAAGACTGATGACTCCTATGAAAGAGCAGAGTAAAGCGATTTACTGATGGAGGACCTTGGGGAAATGATGCCAAGAAATGTCAATGGTGCCAGCCTGTGTTCAAACATGCCAACAAACATCTGTGGAGATGTCAGATGAAACTGTTGGAGTTCGTAACCAAGCCTCAGGCAAGGGGAGATGACATCTGTAACAATAGGTCGGAGCAGGGAACCAGCCAGGTAAACAACCACATGACAGTGTGTCAAGGGGACATGCAAGCTCTGATGTACATTTCCACTATAAAAGCAATGAACTGCCTGCAATAGAGATAGAGGTAACGAAGAAGCTCAAATTGCCCACAGCAAGAGAGAAGGGACTATGGAAGGGAGTAGAGGATGACCTGGCGGTTATTGTGTACGGTGTGTCTGCAGAGGATGAGGGGAAATGGCTGGACAGGGTGGAGAAGTTGATCTACAGCTACTTGGCAAGTCAGTTTAGTGAAGAGGAGAAGAGACCTCATATCTCAAAGGGGGGATAAGAGAATAAGGAGACGAAGATCCATCCATTACTACTCGACTTACTTAAGTCTCAGAATGTTGATGAAAATCTTTTAAAAATTGGCTACAATGAGCATTTTACCATCAAATATAATTTAGAAAAGATTATTTAACTGGTGCTCAAAATTTTAATCTAAACATTTACAACCACATTACAACCTAAAACATGAATACCAATAAAAAAGCTAATCTAAAAGTTAAGTATTGATCACAAGCTAACAATCTTTTCTAATGGTAACCCTTAAAACAGAGCAATAAAATAAACTCAGAAAGAACTAGGGTATAAACCATCCTTCAGTTCCGATAGCCAACAAGTCGTGCTTTTGCAGACGACCTAACACTGATATCCCCAAGGTTGGAAAAAAAGAAAAAGCTGGTGGCTGAAATGGAGAGGTTCTTAATGTGGTCTAGAAAAATGAGAGCAAAGCCAAGCAAGTGCATTTCACTGGGCATGATGGTCATGGATGGTATGTATAAGTCATTTGACCCTGAGATTTTGGTAGGAGGCTCACAAATCCTATTCATTGGTGACACACCTATTAAGTTTCTGGGCCATTGGATTTATGTTGACCTGGGCCTCAAAAATACAAAGGAGCGGATAGAGGACAAACTGATGTAACTGTTTCAGGCAGTTGAACAATCGGGGCTCAATGGGGTGATGAAATGTTGGATATACAACTACCTTCTAACAAGGAAGCTCTCCTGGGACCTGATAATCTACAGTTTTGTCAAAGATCTTGAAGCAATTTGCACTAGATTCCTAAAGAAATGGCTAGGTCTGACTCAATCCATTACTTCAGGAAAAGACAAATTCAGTGTTCAGTGTTCTCTATAGGAAGAAAGATTACTTCGGGTTAAACCTTAAAAGACTGACCAACTTATACAAGCTCCTTCAGGTGACTAAAGTGTAAACCCTAAAGAACAGCGAGGACCAGAAGGTAAGGGAGGCTTACAAGAGCAGGGAAGCAATTTTTCTGGAATTGAATCTCCAATTCTACAAAGAGTGGCAGGGGCATATTTTAGGTTACCTCTTAGAGCATTGATATGGGGTTCCCAAGACGGTTTTTCATCAATGACCACCCCTAGAAATTTTGCTGTGGTTTTTTTCTTTAAGGGGATGCTATCAATACAAAGCCCATTTTCGGTGTCTGAAGAATGCAATGTTTTTGGTTTAGAGTGAACAACATTTGGTCATGTTTATGTGAAGTTTATTAAGTATCATGTAGTTTTTCAATGACCTAAGAAGATTGTTGCCTTTATTGTGAGCATCTTGCCCTCGACAAAGATATTTGTGTCGTCAGCAAAAAGGATAAAGGTTCCTAGGTCCGAAAAATTTGATATATCATTTATGTATAAGAGGAACAGCAATGGGCCTAGTACAGATCCTTGAGGAACCCCATATTCAACTATGAGAGATTCAGATTTGCATTCTAGTGTTTCAGTATACTGGGTCCAGTTTGATTTTTGGAATGTGTCAAGTGAAGTTGTTGGGAGAATTGAAGGCCCAAATTATGTTAAAAACAAAGAGAAACATAATGAGTATCTTTTATCCCATCCCTTTGTTGCAAAAAATCGCTTTATTAATCTTAATTCTACTGGAAAGTATAGCTAGCATTTCTCTTTATTTCTAGTCATTTATTTAATTAAATGTGGATGGGAGTTTAGGTTTTCTATTTTTTCCATTGAGTGCTTTGAAATTTTAATAGATATAATATGTGATGATGTTATGTCATAATTATTAC
>JH156402.1:0-17518 GCA_000226015.1 Mnemiopsis leidyi
GTTCTGTAGTAGTCAGTAGGGGTGCAGGGAGACTAGAGAGAGGTAGCAGCATGTTCTGGAGTAGTCAGTAGGGACTAGGCAGGCGGGTTACACTGACAATTAGAACTTCACTGTTAAATAGCTACGAGAGCTGGACTATTTTGTAATGTGTTACTGCGATGCGATGCGACAAAGTCCAAGTCTTTAGGCATTTATAGGGTTAAACCAGACATTCTCAAACTGAAAGTAAATATCACGTCAATTTAACCTTTTGTATCTACCTGGCTTATGACAAATCTTTTTCAGTGTAACCAAGGGCGGGGAGGTTAAGCGACTAACTGCTGTTGAGAACGATGTTTTAAGGTGGCTGCAGACAAACATCGTTTTTATCATTTACCTAGTGACACGTTCATGGCGTACAACGTTCATGGCCATGGCGTCCTGCTCCACTTTGTTGCATTATGATTAATTAACAATTGATCGTGCAGAATACATTTTAGTATTTTACAGACGGCAAAAGTTATCTTTCCTGCGCTTCTATACTTCTCCTATACTGTGTCATCTTATTTCTATAATCTACTCAATATCTGAATTTTTGAATAAAAGTAAAGCCACAAAGGAATTAATTAGAAAATTAATCATGGTCGTGATTATTTTCATTTGTAACGCGACGTGGAATATTGAATTTGTTTGGGAAAACAGTTAACTTTGTCTTTTGGAGCTACCGATATATTTGTAGATACTTGATACTAACAACGATAGTATAACTATAAATATAATTACTTAATCACGATCGGGCTGGTGATCTTATAAGACTTACTGTTACTGTTGACCTATAACCATGGAAATAGGCCGAGCTTGTTAAGAGCGTCCATTTCATACCTAGGTCATCTGAATTACCACGATTTAAGTCCCAAGCTGCACTCTTTTTCGGGGTGACATATGTATATCCTTACAACATAGATAGAAAGTTAACAACTTTTGTAAATTTATTGAGACCATGACCAATTTATACTTTATAAGTATAATATTAGCACATGTGCTGGGCGCCGGCACGTTGATGTAATTGTTTTTCATAACTTATAAAGTAACTCATATAAATTAATTTGATAAGAACATGTTGCATACCGTCAGCAAGCGTTGCCCTTGCCCCACAAGAAATGAATCGATCTTTTGTGAATATGCCGTTCGGTTTCATTGTCTAATTGGCAATTGAGAGTTTCCATAATATGTGTACATTTAATTGGACTAATTATAAGAAGGACCGAACTTGAACAGGGCTATAAATTGTAAGCTTTATCATCAGCAAACAATATAATATTTGTTCCCGAATTTAAACTTAAGCCATAGACAAAGGGTACGCGGCACCCCTCTCGTATTCATGACTAAGTTCTGTTAAGGACAATTGAGCTATAACAATGGAATTATGGCAATTGCGGCAGCTTTTGACATGAGCTACAGCTTTTTATTGAAAAGTTTTGATCCCCGCTCATTGGCTGGCTAACTAATTTATAAACTCAAACTTTTAGCAAGCTTTCATTTTACCCGCACCACATTTGAAGATGAAGCTCCTGTTTTTTGTTACGATTGCTCTCCTGGCTTGTGTTGTGGTCATGACCAGCGATATAAAGAAAACTTTCCTAAAGGAACACAACCGCTTACGAAAAAAGCACGGGGCCAAAAATTTGAAATGGGACCAAACGCTGGCCGATTTCGCTCAGGACTTTTGCGACAAGCTTGCTGAGACCAACAAGTTTGAGCACAATGACGAGGCCAAGACCAAAGGATATGGAGAGAACTTGTTCAAATCGTTCGGGTCCGCCTCTAATCCTGGAGGATTCCCTGATGCAGCAGTGAATGCATGGTATCAGGAGATCAATGACTACAACTTTAACAACCCTGGATTCTCTTATAAAACGGGGCATTTCACCCAGGTTTGTAAATTCTAGTTTGTACATGTACACATGTTATTACTATAGCTGCAGTTGAAGATCACATATCAAGAACAAATCAAATTCCTGACAATTTCACAACTCTACCAGGTTGTGTGGAACTCCTCCAAGAAGCTGGGATGTGGCATGGCAACCAAGGCCAGTTCTACTTGGATATGCTGCAACTACAACCCTGCAGGAAACATCAATACGGTAGAAGAATTCGAGGCGAATGTTTTTAAGCCGTAATAACGTCGAAATTGAAAACTGGACTTATGAGGTAGGGGCCGGGGACTAACAAGTCGAATGCAAGCCACCATCATAAGGGCGTTCAAAATTTAAAGAATCGAAATAAAATTTACAGATTTGCAAAAAGTTGAAGTTTCAATACTGAATTATAATAACTATAACATACTTATTTTACGACAAAAGATGTTTCATTTATGTTCCTAATAGTAATGTGATACAGAACTGAATTTACTGTAACCGCGCAAAAGAACCAACAATCATTACCAAATTGCTCTGGCTGAGTTGCGCAGAGCTTAAGCTCATTTCCGAGGTGCCGGGTTCAAATTTCCTTGCTGCCCAGCCACGAGATAAGCGTCTTTGACGCTCTGCTAAGGACTCCTTTGGGTCTATGCAGCCTACGTGCAACTCGGCCAAATGAACGGGAAACCGTGATCATGATTAATATAAGGGTTAGTATTAGGGTTAAATGAGTAGCTACACTTGTAGAAGCTAAGCCTCGGGCGAATGCAGAATGAGTATGGTGAAACTACCTTAACCGTCGCTGACCTCAAAAGATCATTCGGCTCCTGTAATTGACCAGTTACAATGTAACCACATGGCTGTTGGACATATCGAGTTAAGATAAGTGTCAAATTAAATTAAGTTAGAATTATTTTCAATTCTTGTATGAATTTTTATGCCAGCGAAAGCAATCCTTTTGATAAGAATAGTTTACGAATAACACAACAAATTATTCAAAATCGTCAAATCATTTTAATTAGAATTAAAATACAAAATAACCAAGCGCAAACAAATTACAATTGGGGTCTAACCATCATTAAATTTAATTGCGGCTCACACTCAAATAACTTATTTCCTTGAAAATTACTCAAACGTCGTAAGATATCTCGAGCGATAGGCGGCTATAAAAAGGTAAAGTCATATAAAAAAATAAAATTATCTATGTACACCGGTAATCTTTGATCAAAATAAAAGAAGTCGAATAATATGCTGTAGCGATAACATAAGGCAACTAAAGTTTAATCAAAAAACTATAAAAGACAGAACTTATGTATATTTTTAACCTTTTTAAAGAAAATCGAAACAAGAACCTAATCACTAATGGCCTTACATCCTCAGTTAATATTGTTATCATTTGTTCAATCAAAAATCCAATCTTGTGTCGTCCTCAGTGATTCCAATTTTAAAGCAAAGAAAATACCCAAACACGGTGAAGAAAATGAACGTAGGCATATTGGCATAACAAGAAAAATGTACCAAACCAGTTTCCACACTGCTATCGCTGTTCAGAAAGTCGTCAACACTAAATATCCCGACCTTTGCTCCTGATGCGAAGTTGAAGGCGAGATATGACATATGACACATAAAAACATCCACACAAAAAATAACGGCTACAGCAGAAACCATCCTTTTTGTGGTGAAGAGGGAGACAAACAAACAGTCATAAGATTGGCGAAGAAAGTAATCAGCAAGTGTATAACAGTAACATAACTGCATCCTGAAGAGGGTGAATACATTAACAACAGTGTACCATCCCCGCTCTTCAAGTACTTCAAGCCTTGGAGTCAGACCTGTGTCCTCCGTAGAGAAACTTAATGCGACCCTCCATGGAGGTAACACCAGGAGAAATCTCCTGAACACCCTCTAACCCATCCTGGTCACGTGATCGAGCTATCTCAGCTGCTCGACGCTGGGCTGCTTCCCGTCTAGCCTGACGGACCGACTTGTCGTTAACAGACGAGGTGCTCTTGCTAAGGTTCTGTAGTTTGGAGAGGTTCGGTTTGGTAACACCCCCGCCAT
Organism: Mnemiopsis leidyi; assembly: GCA_000226015.1. NCBI lineage: Eukaryota > Metazoa > Ctenophora > Tentaculata > Lobata > Bolinopsidae > Mnemiopsis > Mnemiopsis leidyi. The sequence goes on from JH156402.1 coordinate 3,960, forward strand.
CTGCAGATGCCTTGTTTAGATCTGCCATTGAAGTGGAACGACCGCAAAACCCAGCCGATGGACCGCGAGGAGTTTTGATAGCTTTTCCGCTGTGTTTTACCGGCGAATTTGATCGGCTACAGTCTGAGACATCAGAATCTTGAAGCCTTGAAGAGCTTATGCTGGTTTTCAGTTTCGACGGGTTTCGCAGTTTCGAAGTGCTGCCGCTGTTCTTCAGGCGGTTAGCACTGCTGCTTTGTTGAAGTCTAGATGAAGCCGAGTTGATTTTAGGACGTGCATTTGGAGCCTGGATACCCCTACCGTTACTCTGCTGAACTCTCGAAGTGCTAGCGCTGGTTCTGATACCTGTACTAGGAGGAGACTTAGTCGGGCTCGGTATTCGTGTCGGTCTCCGTTTCTTTACTTCGGCCGATTTGGCAGTAGACGTAGGGGTTTGTCCAGACTGTTTCTGAGACTGAAGTTTCAGACTGTTGGGACGATTCTCTGATTTGGACATGAAACCAGGTGCGGTATTCGGTCGAGATTGAGCAGCTGAATTGGCGGGTTTCTGCACTGAACTCGGTCGTTTTATCATGGTGTTAGTCCTTTTGACCCCGGTGTTTGAAGTGCCTGTTTTAGACTTCGGAGTTGTACCGTTAATACTGTTTTGATCTTGAACAGCGGGTTTGTTTGACGGAGTGGCGGTGCTCGGTTTACGTTGAACAGTGCTGCTCCGTCTATCTCTCTGAACCGTGCTAGCTTTCCTCTGAGCGGAACTCTTGGTGTGGTTAGCAGAGGAGACTGTGCTGGACCTTCTGGAGGTTGCTGGAGAACTCTGAGATCGGGGTTGTATAACTGTAGTGTGAGCTCGTTCTGTTCTTCTCTTACTGAAATGGAAGGTTTTGTTTTTAGTGGAAGATCAGGGTTTAATGAAGGGCTCCCCGTGGGCTAAATTTGATGAAATTTGGTATTAGGATGCAAGATTTTTATAGCTAAATGGGTCATAAGAATAAAGAATCTTCAGAGATTATAAAGACATATGAGAAGCTGCTGAGGAAGGGTTACAAGCATGACAATGAACTGGAAGTATACTGGAAGCTCGTTCGAAACGTAATCTCACGATTAAAAAACCCGCTTAAGAATTCCAATCATGTTACAGAGTCAAGCATTCGGGCAGAATATTTTAGTCTGTGTTTATACATGAAGTTTCGTGTACGTGTACATGTACATGTATCTGATCCTAAATATATGCGCTTTTTAATTTGTTGGTTTTCATGAATAAAAACTGCAAAATACTAAAGTCTGCCGTCCACCGCGGGATCTTCTGGAAAGATCTAGAAGGATCCTACAAGCTAGACATAATGACAGAGACCTATACGCTCCACATACACTGCACAATAAACCGATAAACACAGCACGAGGATTACAGCTATGCTAATACTTACAGGGTAGCCGAACGAGTGGGGGCTCTCAACTTAAGAAAAAAATGTGTTAATTTCAAGAAAAAAAACTAACTGAATTCTACCAGATTGCTAGCTTATATTAACGCTTTCCTGTGAAATGTCGACTTTTTTTGCGAGCGTTGAGATCCTAATCATGCCATATTGGGCGAAGGTTTTCTGCTGCAAATGTTAAGTCTTTGACATGCTAATGCACTACGAGCACAATGACGAAAATCAAAGGTGAGATCAAGCGGCTCTGTACTTACTTTACTGTTAGCTTGGAACTGGGATTTCATGCGGGCGACTAGTTGGGAAGATCTGATGGAATTCAACTCCTGGATCTCAGGATCTGACTGAAGGGGGAGGGGGGATGTTAGTTTTATAGACATTGTAATTGTTTACTGATCTGGAAACTAAAGAAAGTAATCTTTAGCATGTTTAGAAATCACATCGCCATATATAAATAAAATGTAAACGTTTTTTATTTAAACGTTTTAAACAGCACAGTAAGTGTGGGCTTATCAAACAACAAACAGGATTATCCATTGTAGGAACTTTTAATATTGATTTCCATTTCACGATTTTTACTAGAGTACTAGTTTAGCTTGACATATTGTTTCAACGGTGTTTTTTGGAGAATGCATATCTTTATTCAGTTATTCAGTTGTTGGGATGCGACGTTTGTTCAGCTATCATGCAACTACAAATTATAACTTCTTAATTTCTTCACATTTGTAGGCCATGCAACTACGCAAGCGCTTCTGATTAAAATTCGTGAATTAAAGTGGCGAGTGTGATTGTGTAAGCTAAAGTGGCCAGTGAGAATTAAAGTGGCGAGTGTGATTGTGTGAGTTAAAGTGGCGAGTGTGATTGTGTAAACTAAAGTGTCGAGTGTGCAAGGATGCGTGAACAAAACGATCGCGGTGCGAGTGGGGGAGAAACATCACAGGCAAGTACAAGCACGGTACAGCTCGGCTCTCAGACATACCTCAACTTTTCCTAATCTACTTTTGGTAGGTTTCTGAAACACGGTCCATTATAGAATGAAAACTCTTAAAACAGTATCGGGCACCTCAGTGCGGAGAACTGCCCACCTAAATAATTGATTAGATCACTGTCAAATTAGCAGCTTACATCGTTTTTGGAGCTGTTGGTGCTCGACTGAGCGGCGCTAAGATAGGCGGATCTTCTGTCAGCAGCAATTCCCTCGGAGCAGTGCCTCGTTCCTGGGTTTAAAGAAACGGATTATAGTTCTGTAGGCAAATAGCATTTGAATCTGACATTTGTAAGTGTAACTTTGGAGATTTTCATTTTTGAAAGCTGATAAAATGTATGAAAGATAGAAGATGGGAAAAATAATTTGAGATTGGTTTGATTACAGTGAGGAAAACTGGGACATTGGATATCGGATTTGTCATTACCTCTACTCCTGCCGACAGGACTATCAATAGGAACAGATTTAGTTGGAGTTCCCACAGATCTCCTCGCCGACGAATCATCAGGCTGAGCTCTAACTGACTTAACGGGATCTGAGTCAGTTCTGGTGCAGGGGACTCCTTTCAAGAAGGGGTTATCGTCCTGGTTAAACGAGGGGTTACGTGCCCTGAGGGCAGCCTTCTTCACCGTAGCAGACTGCACAACGCTTCCTGGAACCGGTTTGGTGGTATTACTGGATTTCTGTTCTGCCTTGTTGGATCCGGTTCTACTCCGATAAGACTGTACAGAACCCGCGGAATCTGACTTGACAACAGGACTTCCGGAATTTGAGCGATTTGCTGAGGGTTTTTGAAGACCGAACGACCTGATGGCGGACGAGGACTTGCTCCCACTGCTGGTACTCTCGCTCTCACTGTCACTGTCGCTCTTACCGCCCCTCTTCTGAGCACGTCTGTGTAGCCGGTTCCTGGTCAAAGTTCGAGGTGAGGCCGTGTCTCTTATCGGCTTCATGACGATCTCGTTATCGTTATCCGGAGTTCCTCCTCGAATAAGAGACGATCCCTTGTAGGTGATGTTCTCCCGGGTCAGGGTGTCTTTGTCCCGAGTAAGCGTGTTCTCGTCTCTCGTCAGGGTCTTATCATCAGTTTCCTTGGTGGTTGCAGTCCTGGTAGTTCGGCTGGAAGTTTCATCTTTTGTGGAGAGGGATGCCATCTTGTTAACCATATCATGATCCTCGAAAGGACTAGGTGTCCTGTACTTACTGGACTGTTGGTCGTATAATCCCATGAGCGTGTCTGTCAAAGAGCCGTCAAGCTCGGTGTCGTGATCTGTCTCTGCCTTGATCTTCTGCTTATGTTTGTTTGCCATTCGTTTGATTTTGTCAACTCTGGCGGCAGTGGCTTCAGATTCAGAAGCTGTTTCAGAGTCTGAAGATTGAGGCGTGAAGTTCGGGACGGTTTTTTGGAGGTCCTTTTCTATCAAGAAACTGTTTCTCTTGGCGGTGTTTGTTCCAGAAATGTTGCATCCCTTCGTGAACTTCACTATCATCTCATCGTTGTCAGACAACTCTAACGGCTCCTGATCCTTCCATTTCTTGTTATCCTTCTTATCATTTAGGTTAGTCTTCATTGTGTTGCTGCTCTTGTTCTCACTCGACAAGAAAACATCGTCACTTCCATTGCTCTGTTTAGGCGAAACTACATGGTGTCTAGAATTATCAAGAGCACTGAAGAGGTTCCCACCCTCGCAATCGGGGTGATTATTGGAGTCTGGAGATAGCATGTCGTAGTGGGTCTGGGACTTGGCTGCGTCCTCCGCGATCAAGGACTTGATGTCTCGTTTTAGTGGTCCTGCTTTTTCCTTGGCTTCCTGAAAGTTCGGGCTATGGTAACGAAAAACAACGGAAAAAAGTGTTTAGCGATGTATCGAATATTTAATCTTATCTAGCATCCCGACTAATGATTTTAAGAAAAGCGATCAGTGTTATTAACATCATTTTACCCCGATTCGATTAACAAATCACACATATCAGCTGGAAAACTTGGAACCGAACTTATAGCCCCACACAAAACACGACTTACCTGTAAATGAGAGATTCGGGCAAGACATGGTTTGGCAACATCATCACCACTTGCAGATTTGTGCACGTTGCCACTGGACAGGGGTATTACTTTGCTATTCCTCTTGATGATCTCAGCAGGGTCGTCGGCGTCAGGAACCGGCCAGGTTTCCAGCTTCGCGGCGATCGCCGGCGACATCCGCCGGTGGAAGTTACGAACTGGAGCTGTGTTAGAGCTGGCGAGTTTTTCCTGCTGCTTCCACCTGGTGGGGTAAAATTGTTGAGAAAATAAATTTGATAGGTCAAAAATAAAATCTTCCTCGATAGACAATTACATTTCTACTCTGATTATCCTATGAACTTATTAACTATCGCCACTAAACCTGTCCTTGATAGCCTTTACGTCTAACGAACTGTAATCGACTGTGTTCTTGGTTGGCGGGTTGCTGGGAGGATCCTCAATTCCACTGTCATCGTGGATCTGGCGGTCAGGGGAGGGGGAGGAGTAGGTGAAGGCGGATTCCGGGGGAGGAGACTTCAGATTGGGCGATATTACCTGGAGGTATATATTGTGTTGGACATGGCGATCTTATCATCATTAAACCTGTTTCATTTGAACCGTTTTGAGAATACTCCAAAAACGGCATGGTTAAGATACGGTGGTAGTTATGATTATTAAAGAATGTTTTACTATGTGATTAAAGATAGAAGACCCTGACCTGGTTTTGACTAACACTGTCCAGGTCGGGGGTAGGTGGTCCGTTTTCTTCGTCGTCGTTCTGTTCGAAACCTTGTAGGTATATGAAACCTGTAATGAAAGTCAGTGTCACACGTGACATAGCTAATGACTGATTTATGAAACTTTAATACTCATGAGCTGCTTGATAACTTAATTACAGTAGAATAAAATGTTAGAAAAACAAAGTATAAAACAACTTTATCCCGTTTTATTAAAAAACTGACGTACTGGTATATTTGGAGTTGTGTAAGATGTCGTTAAACTGGTTCGTCTTGTCCATGCTAGGTATTCCCTTCAACAAAACCTCTCTCATTTGAGGAGTTATGTTGTCTTGGTTTTCTAGGACTGATCTCTTAATCTCATACACCCACGTTGCCTTGATGTCTAACGACGGAGCCTGGTTGACACACTATTAGTCAGAGGAAGGGATATCACTTTTAAACAGGAACTGCAACTTCATGATTGTCCAAACAAAGAGATTTGTTAAATCGCTCAAAGGATTAAAACGTTTGTTATAAAAAGACCTGACATTTTAACAATTAAATATTTTAGCAAGCCTACCTGAACGACGAATTTTGTTCTTTTTTGAGCTTTGAATTTTTCAATCTCAAATTTAACTTCGTTCTTATCCCCTTCAGTCATCCCTATGTCTGATGGCTGCAGGAAATGTTACATGAGTGGAAAGATTTGTACCCTTTAAGAGTGCAGGTACTTTATATAAGATCTCTCTTAGCTACGATTTAGGGGTTTTATAATTCCAATGGAGTAGATTTGATAATCGTGTCTTACCAATAAATGAGCTTTATACTGGTACTTCCCATCCTTTTGTTTGGTGAACAGTAACAGCTTCTCGAATAAAAACAAATATCTTCCGTCCGTCCCGTTTACTTTGAATGCTTGCTGTAAGAATATCAGTGTTGCGCATATAACAAAGATCGTTGTTACTGAATTAAGATTTTTCCAACTACCTTCGCAAACAAATTGCCAGAATTGTTTAACGAACAAGAAACTCAGCCACGTGGTAGCGCGCGCAAGTATACGAAGACTGTTGAGTATTTTCATTAACACGACGTCTAAATCAGCTCGCGCGCTCCGCGTATTCAAGCCCTCCAAAAAGCTAATTGTCCGCATAACTCAATGAAATAACGCAAACAGTGCAGTAATCATAAGGTCCCCACACCGTAATTAAAACAGTAAATCCTTGATATCTTTTTACATTCCATCCTCTATAAAATATTCGCCGTAATTATCCACGCTAACTTCAGCCTACTGATACTTACACACTTACACAGTCACTTCTGACTTCGCTCTAAACAAGCTTCAGAAAACACAATGACCCGCTTGTTAAATTGGAGGTGGGTTAATTATGGAATCTCAATCTTACCAAATAAGGGATAATCATCCGTTTACACAGATTGGAGTGACAAAGCGTTTGCTGACATGACGACCAACGGGGCGTTCGTATTTTTAAAGATTCCCTATTGTAGGTATCAGGCGCAAAAGATGATCGATCTTGATTTACGTAGGTTGATTGTATTGCGATAAAAGCTGATAAGAGCAATGCTTCATGAGACGGAAGTTAAGATCAACACCATATGAGTCTTATCGTGTGTTATCAAGTCTCTTGTATGGAATATAAAATCGAATCTTCAAGGTAGGTAGTATGGGGACTATAACCGGCGGACAATGTCCGCCACAGATATGATTGGATCCGCAGAGAGCATTGTCCCACGGTTATAGTCTCTAAAAAGTTAGAGGTTGGGCCAAAAAAATACCGATTGCGATTCAATAGATAGATCCTCTTTATCAGAGGTGAAGTTATAAAAACGAATCACGATCATATAATTCCATATCCACCAAGTATATGCTTAAATCCTAGATTGTTGAGTATTTCGACAAGAAGAGTTTTGACAAAGAAGAGAAACCAACCTCGAGTTTAAGAACTCCGTACTCCAGCAATGGTTCACCCTGCAATTAACGTATTTAGTCAGCGTCACTGTTAATTAGAGATAAAATTGTTGAAATTACAGTCTGGTGGTCAACGTGCAGCTCAAATCGTTGGATTTAGAGTTCAAGATAATCCGCAATTACCAAAGAACTGGCGAATATATTCCCCCCACGCCATTGCAACTTTTCCGAGACTGTTCCGAATGAGCATTTAAATGTCATGACAGGAAAATTAATCATTAAAGCTCAATAACTAAGACTTTGATGACTGAAAGGAGCCAAGACAGTCGAGGAGTCTGAGTAGGTAACAGGATTGTTCTGGTATTCAGTGGTTGGCTCACTGCAATTTCGCACGCATCTGTATTGTAATGTAAGTAGTGATATGGATGATGATCTCAGTGGAGCTGTAACTGTTCTGCAGGACCAAATAACCACTGGTTCACTGGATCCGGATGGATTATGCACTGACGTCATAATATTACGTCACAAAAAGACCGGGCTGGGTCATGATGTTGTCGAATTTAAAGGTTCATCTTACTGCCAGGAGAAATACAATCGCAAATTGGATTTAGTCCACAGTGGTATAGTATCATAATCGTCCAGCACGTTTCATTTGAAGTTACTGGGTTAGGATTACAATTCGGGCGTTGAATTCATGAAAAGAAAAGATCATCGCGCTTATCATGACAATTCTGTAGACACTTAAAAACCAAGTTTTTTATTGGCCAGATAACATGAATTTGCGCAAAAACCAAGTAAGGTTTAGTATGCTGAAACTCATAAACAAAAACACAAGGAAATGTTACAAAACTACATACCGTCCAGCCGAGGATCTCGTGACTCTCTAACTCTTGCACTCGTTTAACTTTGTTGATGTGGATAGCGACCCCAGTTATCTTGTCTAGTGCTGCCTGAAGTTGGTGTCATTCAGATCTTTTTATTGATCACATAGATAATAGATATATCCACAATTTTACCAATGGGTAAGTTATTAAGTTATTTTACATGTAAATTCACATTTGTCAGATTCTTAGATTCTTAATCCAAAAATTACGGATTCAATCACCCCCTTATAGAACACAACTTGGATTGATAAACACTGTAACAAAACAAAGGTAGCTCCATTCTCGAAACTTCTCAACGCAGCTGGGACCACAGTGTTTATTACATCCTGCTGTTCGCTACTTTATATCCAAGTTAGCTACACTATTACAGTGTATTTCAGTGTATAGTATGTACAATGTATACACTTCGTACACATGTACACTGTATGGCTGATAATACACAGAGTTAAGGTAGGGTGATCTAGGACAAGTTTTAGAAAAAAGTTGTGCCTTCTTCAGTGAAGTATAAAACGTCTACTCACTACTCAGTGCTGTATTTTAATGGGGCACACACAACAAATATTGGTTAGATTTGCTGCATAATGCGAATATTGCCTAGTAACAGTTAAATAGGAAAGTTTGTTAATTGCAGTATGTTATCAAATTCATTCTTATAGTATTCGACATGTGTTTAATGATTGTTGTATTGTTTAATTCTTTTATCAAAAACTGTTATTTGTAAAACAACATAATAGTAGTGTTGAAATTATTAAACTTCGCACGTTAATTCTTATAGTGTGATAAGAGTTATGATTGTTGTGACAAAGGTCCTTAGAACCTCACGGAGAAGCTCTGTTAATGTTGACAGTAAGTTTAGAGCCACTTGAAACTTCGACGCAGTTTAAAGAACATAAGAACTAACTCCTAATTACGTTCATGACGTTAGATTGTGGGAACCACATACTTTTTTATTGTAAAAATGGTAAGTATTACCGCTGATAATAACTATCTTGCTGATAACTTCTTCAAAACAGGCTTTTGAGTATTCAAGTAAACTACAACGTAGTGTAAGTGATATTATCAAGGTTATATGATGTGCCACGAAATATTTTATTGAACAATGGTAAACGATCGTATGTAATTACGCAGAAAAGCAATCCAAAGTTATACATAGTCCATACTACTTGTTTGTTAAATGAAATGAACAATTTAAAAATATGATAATTGAATCTGTATTTCAAATGAATTACTGGTAGTAGGCTCTCTCAATTCATTCTAATAGCTAAACAGCGGTTGCAGAGAAGACCAAGCGAAGCTGAAATCAAAACATTGTTCGTGAGAAAAGTTTTTGTCCCATGTACAAACAACTACAGTCCGGAATTTGGGATGAACAATGTCTCTACCTCCCTACAGTAGGGCGAAATTCGCTTTACAAATTAAGGCCGTTTTCCATCTCGTCGTTTTCCTTCATTACTTTCTCTACGATTTCCGCATCAGCAAACTCCATACACGATCTCCCGCAAGTTCCATCGTACGACCCCAAAGAACACAGATCATCGCCATCTTCGGTAGCAGCCTCTCCAGTTACCATGGATACACAGCAGCACCACGGGAAACCGCGGGAATTTCGGTCGGGATGTACGAAGTTTTGTAACCAGAGATAATACTTGCTGCCTTGAAAACACTGCGGAGCGAAGGTGTGCCAGTTAGAACCAAAGTGACGCAAACCGCCTTCCTCGACCGCCTTCTTACTCCGAGCAGAGACCCAATCTCGAGCTTGCTGGCAGTTTTCCTGCATGGATCGAGGCCAGGAGATGCATTGTCCCCAGCTGAGCCGAGTTAACTTGGCTGCTCCTGAGGATTTAACTGTGAAGTGGTCCCCCATGTCGGAACCGTACTTGGTCCATATTTTGAGTGTCCGGGTTCGTACTACCCTTGTTTGACCGTGCCTAGTATAGGTCGGGCGTGTTTCGTACTGTAAGGGTTGTCCGTTGAAAATCCAGCTCATTGAACGAGGCTGGTGGATCTTGAGCCAGATGTCAAACTCGTCACCGTCGTTACAAGCCTTATTGAGGTCTCCAGTCAGGTATTTTGTCACCTCGTCTGTTTCGTTGTGCGTAATCTGGCTTGACCACTTCCCTTTACTGCAGTCGATATTTACCCCGAATATGAGGCCGTCGTTTTCAGTGTAGTATGCGGCTGAAACAAGGATATAGATAACTTAGAACTAAACTGTAGGACAGCATAAATTCAAATAGATTCGGACAGTAGAGCGAAATTAGCAGAACTTTCGAGATAAATAAAAACGTACCCGTGATGACCGCGCCTTGCGGATCACCCTCGAACTTTCCGTAAGTCTGGAAACTCATCTGAGCGGTCCTCCAAAAATCTAGATCTCCAATATTGTAAACAGCCTGGGTATACTCCTGGACATCGTTCAAATCTGTGTCACCCTCGCAGCGGATACTGGTGGCGGGGACGACACAGCCCACCACCACCAGGACCAATATCTCCAACACCATTCCGTGAAACCGGGAACTACAGACAGAGAGTCGCGTGTTCAGTACAAGCAGTATGTAGAGGGACGATCAAGAAGCTCATAAACTAAATAAACTAATCTGGAGTGTGTGGAAGGAGAGAGAGCGAGGGTGGGAGATGATTAAACAGCATTGAAACGTGTACGTTTAGCGACTAGACTGATTTACAGAAAGCGAAGAAAGGAGGATAAACAAAGGATGAGTGTAAGTTAAAGTGGTATGATGTTGAAGTGTTACAGAGGACCTTGGTTCTCTGTTTGTTTATTTACAATTTCAGAAGCACGTGCTTCGTGCATGCGCGGCGCCAAAATTGAGTGTGTAAATACGAGATCTGAGACAAACACTTGGATTGTATTGTCGCACAGAAATCCGGCCGGATTGTCATGAGTCCTAATTCTAAATCGATAGGGATGGTATAGCGCTAGCTAGCAATATAGCTACCGTTCATTCTTAGAAGGTGAGTAGGTGTATAGTATTATTTTACACTGGAACTGATAATAACGATCCCTTGATACGTTTGTATATTTCCCAGTCAGAATTTAAGTTAGTGAAATCAGCCTGTTTATTCTACCCTGATATCTAATTTCAACCGGATTATATCTGAATTCATCCTTTACCATGTTAACGTAGAATGGAAATTTAACTCACACTTTTTTCGTTATCCTGTACTCTTTTCTGCGACATTAGTACTTATGAATAATATGTATGTACACAATGTTTCGAGCGCACGAGTGTAAGTGATTCGCGAGGAAATTGACAGTGTTATAATATTCCGTTGTGTAGCTGTAAAATTTACAGCACAATACACCAACTTGCTACACACACACACACAAGTTGATGCAGAAATGTAAAAATAGCTTGGTACGGGTTTATCCACCAAAAAACGGAAGCATAGCTAATTGGCACCGCAATGTAATATATGCAGATTGGTCTGGGCTGACCCGAGAAAATAAGTTACAAAACCAACTGCGTTGTTGCAATGTTAATTGTTTATTTTCTACATCTGCAACTCTCTGATCTACCGGAGTACATATTGGGCTGGTCTTGGGTGGTCTTCGAAGTATTATCGGGGGAAGTGAAATGCAACATAGAATCATGGACAAGTGATGGGAAAATAAAATTCATCTGGTTTTAGGTAGGAGGAAGGGTTTAAGTAGAACTTAGGTAGAGATTAGGTAGAATTTCTATTTTTAATGCATCATTTCAACAAAGCTTCTTCTCATGTTACAACTTTAGCAGAGAGAAGAATCTTATAACTTACTTTAGAAATTGAGTGAAATAACACTTATAAAGTTATAAGTGCTACAGCTCATGGAAATTTTACACTTTTTACAAAATTTACAGCTAGAAATTCAGCTGGTTCACATTGAAGTGCGCAGTAAATCAGCTTATTTTTGTTAACCAGTTTTTGGCAAAGTGCAAACGCTTTATAATGCTGTTCCAATATCATGTAACGCACATGAAAAACAAAAACTTTAAAAATTAGCCCATTTCTCATGTTCGTGATAAGTTAAATCCAGCATAATCAGGGATTTACTATATACTGATATTGTTAACCCTGGAATGTCAAAGTATTTCTACTCAATCGGCTAACCTTACCGGCTATTGAACTGGGATATGTTTGGTTATGACGTCAAAAGCTGATAAATTTGGCACAAATTTGTCCAATTAATCACACATAACATCTGCATTTCATCTCGTGTGTTGTGTTCTAAATAAAGTCATGACGGGTGAAACGCTAATAAGCTCAGTTTTGATGTTAACACTCAACATGAGAATTTTAGTTTTTTCAATCTTGAAATTGAAAGTGTTATAATGAGCCAAATTGTTTATCGATGCCAGAAGTTCGGATTCTAGGATCAAGAATAGTCAGATAGCTTGACATCAATAACTAAGTTAGGTATTTCTTCAAGGCAGAAAATGCTGTATGATTAAGCTTCAAGATGATTTACAAACGTTGAAATCTTTTGGAAGGGCACAGCTGGGATGTGAAACTGCAACGTATTAGATCTAAACCTTGTGCCTAATCAGCTGTTCTAGACATTCTAGAAACAGTGGTCCGTGGCCGGTGTGTCTCGTTATATAACTGTTACTCTGTAAGTTCAGTAACAAATCCTATAACTGTTACTCTGTAAGTTCAGTAACAAATCCTATAACTGTTACTCTGTAAGTTCAGTAACAAATCCTATAACTGTTACTCTGTAAGTTCAGTAACAAATCCTATAACTGTTACTCTGTAAGTTAAGTAACAAATCCTATAACTGTTACTCTGTAAGTTCAGTAACAAATCCTATAACTGTTACTCTGTAAGTTCAGTAACAAATCCTATAACTGTTACTCTGTTAGTTAAGTAACAAATCCTAAACTATTACTCTGTAAGTTCAGTAACAAATCCTATAACTGTTACTCTGTTAGTTAAGTAACAAATCCTAAACTATTACTCTGTAAGTTCAGTAACAAATCCTATAACTGTTACTCTGACCAGTAGAAAGGTAGATAACATGCCACCTCCAACCCCGCTCCAGTACCGTATCAAATAACAGTTTGTTGTGTGATCCACTGATTCCCAGACAGCTGGCGCAGGCTTGAAAGTCTCTTATACTACTGTTACTGTTTATGGGTGGGGTGACAAACCCCAGGAAGGAGATTTCAGTTTTCATGATCATGGTAAGTTTTTACTTCGACTCTTCGGTTATTCACTGTGTTTAATATTTTACAGGGAAGGATGTACTGGATTCAATTTTCGAAATAAAGAATTCATATATTTTGTATTTTCTACAGAAGCTGTACATTTTATAAAGGTAGCTGCTCCGCCACCCCTTTGTGGCTTTGTATTAAAGGTATTGTTTCACGCATCAATAGTTTCAGTTCGTACCACGGACCGTGAATCCTCCTGTAGTTTGGTAGTGGTAGGGTAACAGTGCGGTATCTCAGTAAAGGAGTCAGTCATGTGATAAAGTACACAGCTGACTTTACTGCAGGTGAATTTACTCGGCCTGATTTACAAAACTGTTGGATTAGTATACATGATAATTTAGTTAAACTTTGTACACCGTGAAAAAGTACATATATTGGACCAGCTAAACGTTTCCTAGT